>VYZW01060861.1:2099-24687 GCA_013401315.1 Balaeniceps rex
ATTTGAAAAAGAAAGGCATTGATTTTTGTGTCCTGGGTTTTCAATCCTGTCTGGGGTCTCTGCCTTCTGTTTGCAACCAGTTTGCTGGAGAGCTGTTGAAATTCAACTATGCATTTTCAACATTGAAATAGTAAAATTAACTTCCTGAGGTAGCAGAAAATTAATGGGAAATGTGCCTAAATCACAGTGGTTTTAATAATAATTTTAAGGACTAAACTTCCCCTTGTTTTCTGTGGGTGGTCAGCAAGTGTTCTTGCTCTCCTAAACCTTGCATTGTAGCTTCCTCCACTCTTAGTACAAACGGACTCTGTGTAAATAGCAACATTCAAAAGACCGGTGAGGAGGTGTACGGCAAGAATCACTCCACAGATCATTAGAAGAATAATCCACTGAGGGCTACTAAATATAAATAGAAAGCCATCACCCACAACTCAGGAACCTTCTGAGCTACACACAGTTATAGGGTGAGAAAACTTTCTGAGGAAATACCACTATATGCCTGCTGTGTTCTTTTGGTACTATCGGTGACTGAGACAGGATGTTGAAGTAGATGGACCTTTGATATAATCTGATATTCATACAGTTTTATTACCTCAACTGCACTAAATGACATGGACAGTGGTGAAGAATGTGCAACTAGTGAAATACTAGAATTTACAAGAGTACCTGGGTCACAGCTGAAGTCTGTTGTCCCTTACCACACACACGAGTCCACTGTAAAGACCAAAACTGAAAATCAGTCCAAGATCCAATATTCAGTTTTGCCAGTATAAGTAGATTGGAATTAAACAAAACTCATATTGTTAAAGGGATAGAACAAGTGGTTCAATTTCTCACACTCTAAATCCAGAAAGATTTTGTCTGTAAGGATGTTTTTAAAGACTGATGTGTTTATTTCTTCCAAGCCCAGCATGTATTTCTTGAGAAGGACATTCTGGAGAGAAATACAGGTTATAAATATACTGCATGGTGATCATCTTGTGTGACAGGTGGACATAAAGTCAATTACCAAAAATGTTTACCTTTAAGATTTGAGAAGGGTTTTTTTTGTGTGTGTTTCATTACTGGAAGAGCTGTAAAGAGTGTTGAGGGATTTGATTTTTAAAACAAAATACAAGTTAAAAACTTGTCATGAATTTGGAAAGGCAGCATCATCTAGTCAAATGTCTCTAATTCTACGAAGGCATGACCTCTTTAACCTCTCTCTGAAGTTCAGTTCCCAGAAGAAAAGCAAAGCCTCATGGCAAAATCTTCATAAGAAAAAAAATCTTGGGAAGGATATGGCTGGCTGAAAGACCTAAAACCCTTTGTGGAAGAACAAGGCAACAGTGGAAAGAGTTGTTTGTAAAGGCAAATGCTCTGTTCTTAGGTTCACATGATCTCAGGAATACACTCTTGACATCCCGTGCTACAGGAGCAGATGCCTAAACTTGCCAAAAGGCAGTGAGACAACACGTTTCCGGACTTTGCCGATTAGTAAGAAGAGTCTTATTATTTAATACAGGTAGAGTTCCTGTGCATCAGCTGCACCTTGTCTTCTGGAAGGAATTGCAGTTCTGATCCACAGTCCCTAGTTAAAACAGAAAGCATTGAAGCAATTATGACTTGCATAAACGTGGTTTCTCTGTGGACCACAGCCAATTACCAGTAATGTGATAGTCAGCAGAGAGGATGTACCTGTCAGTATCCTCCTTTATTACAGGTTATTTGAAAAATGGTGAAAAGATCCCTCCGTTTTGTTTTAAAACTTCATTTTCTTAAGAAAGCCTTTACTAAATCTCACAGAAAAATGGCAAAACACTGTTCAGTGCTTAGAGGTTTCTTCCAGTAACTAGGATCTCTGCTTTCTGGGAATAACTTTGGAAACACTCTGTTGTCACGGTTAATGAACAAAGGAATGTTTGCTTAGACCCTGGGTATGTTTTTATAGCGGTTGTATAATACTAAGTTGTCCCTTTCATGTGCAGGACCAAGGTTTTATAATTTAGTTCCTTTCTTAATCTGATTACCATCTCTAACCTAGAAAATGAAAGTATTATAGTTTATTCAAAGACTTCATCCCAGATGCTGGTAGAATGTTTACCTAGGCATTTGCCATAACATTACAGATAGCAGAATCCACATAATTTAAACTTGATTCTCCTCAGCCTATGACAGCATTTATGTCTGCCAAAAATTTGAATCTTAGAAGTGTGTATATTCCACCAGTCCTCCTTAATAAACTGTACATTTCATCATCGCCTCAATATAACTTTAGAGACCACAGGCATTGCAAGAACCGTTAGCACATCATTATATCTTTTCTCACTCCATTAAAAGAAAGGAGAAAGCATCTGGGTAACTGAAACCTGGTTTCTAAGTACAAATCTCTACCCTTCAAAAATATATTCTACCGTTGCAAATCTTTTTAAGTAAGTGAGAGTTACAAAGTAATAAAGGATATAGGAGAAAAATTAAATTAAAAGCAATTTAAGTACTACATCCGAGTTCAAAACACTTGGATGATTCCCCATGGAACATGTTATGTTTTTTGTCCCATGTGAAAGGAAGCCAAAGCTAATTATAGAACATAGCACTGGGCAAGCAAATAAATCAAGCTTTGCACTGCTGAATTCTCACATCTGCAAATTAACAGCTATGGGTCTGTTAGTGTAGACTCTTCTGTTACAACAAAACAATACCAAATATAAGCATAGTTGCTTATCTTAGGATAAGAAGATATAATCCAAAGGGAAATGTCCACTTCACAAGAATTCATAGCCATGGGCTAAATCACCACACATAGAAGTGTGCATTAGAAGGAGAGCGTTAGCTCAGTATGTAACACTGCAAAAGCCCACTCACAGTACCTGTATACAGCATATGATTTCAGCACTGGAAATATAATCTCAAATACTGAGGCTGACATTATTATATCCTGTATATTATACATGTAGTATAATGTGCATTCAGTAATCTGTATACATAGGGATCATACAAAAAATAATATAGAAGTATATACATGATTATGGGTGTGCGTGTGTGTGTATGAGAGAGAGAAATAAAGACAGAGGGAAAAACATGCAAATAGTCTTCCAAACAGAAACTTCCCCAGAAGATAACACTACAGTTTCCATGTAACTGAAACTGTGAAAAAAACCTATACACCCATTGCACACCCAAGGACCTCTAGCATAGAAATGGTGCAGTCACCTCCATATGAGCAAGCCAGGTTGATTAGCAGGCTATTTGAACATTGAAATTGAAGGATTAGTTTAAGCAATTGGGCACTAGCTTGCATGGTTCATCCACTTGGAAAAATTGGTGTCAAACTAATTTTTTTTCTGTTTGCCAGCAGTAAGCATTTTCAGGCAGAAATGGAAAAGCACTACAACATCAAAAAACATCCAAATCTGTGTGGAGAATGTTTTTGAGGCTAAGTACTGTACTATGCATTATATATTGTAATGTTCATTGCCGGACTCTGCTGTAAGCTTCATTTTCCCTAATTTAAAAGGCAGGTAATATTTACTTGCTGTTAATTCACTTGGCTCTTTGTAAGAATCATTCATTAACAGCAACATCACACTTTGAACATGTGAAATCCTCAATAATGTCACCAGCACTGTTATTATGTGCAAGGAAAGGCATAAGTTAACATAAGTTAAAATTATATGTATCTGAAAATAAAATTGGGGCCAGTTACTTTTTCTCTCCCCTCTTTGAAGAACTGGAGCTCACATATAATTTTAACTCTCTCTATTTTGTTCTTTAGCTTTGTTTCTGTCTACTTGGCTATTATCTCTCAAGAGTGAGTAGGGTGGCATCATAACCTTGAGGGATGATTCTCATTACAAGACATTGCAGGATTACTCCAGCTTTTTTCAAACTAATACATTTAGCCCCAAGATGAAAGAACAAAACACAACCACCTCACGTCACCACTCACAATCATACTCAGGTGCTTTACTCCGCTGATTTAAATGTCTAACTACCTTTCTGTTTGTTTTTTTTTCTACATGGTGCATTTGACTGCAACACAGGGGAGTTTTCTCTATCCAGCTAGCTTCTAGTGTAGCAGAGGTCAGCTGCTAAACACATATGCAGAGTTATCAACAGGATTTGTACAACACGTAGGGAAGTCTCTGCAGTCCCGATTTCATCAGTCTTTTTATCCGTATTAGGCAAGATTAAAGGTAGCTAAGATAGCTAGCAGAGGAGGTGCTGAATTGTGTAAGGGCACCATTTGACTCGGGAGCGCCTTTCTGCGCTCACTTAACAACTTTGCTGTGCTAAATCCAGACCTGGCTAAAGCCATTCATTTCACAGCACTAAGCCACAGATAAAAGACAAGAAGTCATACCTGAAGAGCATGTTCTCATTGAGAGAACACAGCGGTAAAGAATTAGAAAAACCCTCGGCACTGCCCAAGCTCTGCCCCTTCACAGTCCTGCTGCTAAAACCAGTAGCGCAGAATTAGGCCACCACTGAACACTTTAAATATCTCGAATGCACAGATTAGCATATATGAAAGCCACTGCCTTTTACTGCACTGAATCCAGTTTGCTTAAGCATGTATAACAGACATTGTATTGCTGGAGATTTTCCTCTTTTTTTCAGTAAACTAGACGGTGACTGGATTGTATGAAAAAGAAGAAAAAACCCCAGGACTTTTATAAGGGCCTTCTTTCAGCAGCTGGCCACACAAATTAGAATAAGAAGTTAGAAGGAAATAGATAGGTTTTGGTAGATCCCCACTGGTTTCCAAGGATCGCCTAGTGATTTTGGAGAGAAAACGAGAAACAAAAACTAGGTAGATAGTACTAGAGAAAATCCCATTAGATCTGTACTAGGTACTCTTGTGCAGTAAGCCATCGGCATCTGTCTGTGCTGCCGCTGCTCAAAGGACAATGTGAAGTGAACTGTGCTTCTTCTTAGCAGTGCCTAAGTTGCGTGGTGTTTCCCTAGATGATTTGGAAATACAGTTGGCATATTTTATTTGAATTATGAGGTAAGTAACTGTGCGTTTGGAAAAAAACAAACAGAAGAAGAGAAAAAGAGGCAATAATCATGTCTAAGAAAAACACTGCACAATCCATTTAGCAATTTAGTGCAATGCAAATGGGTCTCACATCATTAGCAAAAAGTGTTTCTATGAAACATTTCAACTTTGAAACATTGCATAAAAAGATCAGCATGCAATCACTACCTCATCTTGATCCGCTTTCCATTATTCTTCTACAGGAAAAAAATGTTTTGATACAAGACAAAATGCAGTTCCCAGCTGTATTTTGTCATGAAATGGCTTTCATAGCCCACAGCTCTACTATCAGGCAAAGATTCTCAGCAGCTGGGTAAATACATTCCACTTTGTTGATGCTGCCTGTTAATTTTGCATCTAAAGCTTGCCAATGTTATAGAACTATAAAGCTTCAGAAAATACCATTGGTGGGAAGAGCAGTTGCTATAACATGGATAATTCATAGGCTACAGATGAAAAGGATCATGCTGGTTCCTCTCATGAAGTATTCCAGGATCTGTTTTCAACACGGAGAGCCCAATGATTAAGTAGATCGGTAGGCAGTCAGGTACTTAGAGAGATATTGTAGTATAAAAGTGTGTGTATGTATATATATGGCTTACTGCCAGGTTGCAAGTAGGTTTTAAACCACTTGTTTTAAATAATAAGTTTTAACCTCAGGAAAGAGTAGCTTCAGCATCAGCCACTGTCCCCTTAAAGGTACAAGTATTGAAACTAAGAAAGAAATTAAAATTGGTGATGAAAGTTCATGTTTCAAATGGTCTTCCAGATATGGTTTTAAAATAGCATTTTCAAGTATTAAACTTTGTTTGTAATCCTTCAGTGTGTTGGGTTTGTACCTAGAAATGTTTGCACGCATCTCAGACATTTAGAACATATCTTTATGGCATAAGGTATCGCTGGCAAGAGATACCGGTGTTACTGCTGACTGAATTTTTTTCAGAAATGGAACAGTGCAGCTGTTAGCATGATCCTACAGTACCGAAGCTAAACAGCTCTCTTTCCCACTTCCCTGAACAGCCTGGGTGGACCTATGGAACTGAAAATGCAATTTACATCAGCTAATCTGAATCTATGCATGCATGAAAATGTATTTAGAGAGGGCATCATCCCTTTCCTGAGAGTACACAGTCAAAAATACCCTGACACAAAGAGCTCAGTTATCCCCTTCCACCCTGCTGTGCGGTCTCCTCCCCACTGCGTCCAGCCCAGCTCCCTGCTGCACCGAGATGCTGCTGCTCTCTCCCTAATTCCCTCTTGCACACTGCAAGAGCCCCTCTTGAGAGAGGTTTGGCACTCAGACCCTCTCCCACTCTCCATGTGTTTCTGGCATGCCCGTTAGCTTCCGTTCAGCATTTTCCTCCGACAAAACAGGCCGAAGAGCCCTGGCACAGAGAACCAGCCTTAGGGCAGCTTTTGATAATCCCCTAAACCGGTGAGTAATCAATTTGGAAAAGAGATAGTAAGTAAATGGAAGGAAAGATCACTTGAAGCACAGATTTGGGCTGATGACATTTGCTGTTAAACCAAAGCTAAGTAACCGTAGCAGCTGCAAAATTTCAGAACAGTTACAGGTGCTGTAAACTAAGTCACAAGACGGAAGGAAGGACGGAAACATGGAGAACAAGAAAAGATGAACTGTTAAGCTTCTTTTGCAAATACGGAGTTTGATTTAGTGTTCCAGATTACTAACTTGGATTATTTGATTCCAAGTGCTGGGGTTAATCAACGCTTTCCCTTAACGAGTCTGAATGAAATGTTCTTTCTATAGCCCTTGTAGAGATGACATAAAAGTACACACCAATATCAATAATAGGGAAAGTCAATTTAATCCTTAATCCACAAGAAAAATATCATAAAGTAGCATGGTCTCCATATGAACTACACAAAATCTGGAGCTTGCATTTTGCAGGTCTCTCTGGTGTCACCATTGTAGAGCCCCTGACATGTCCAGTGGACTTTTGTTGGCTGGCCTAGAAAGGGGAAAAGGGCATGTAAGTGTCCTCCCTTCAAATGGCTCTCCTTTAAAGGAGCAATTGAGTACAGTGCATCTGAAGATAAAGAAACCAGGGCTCCAATCTACAAGATATTCAGTGACCTACCCATTTGTATGCTGAAAAGAAAATAGGAAATGCCCAACTAGATGCTACAGTCATCTATATATTTCTTCAGGAGTGGGTCTGATGTTGTAGCTTTCTCTACTATATCATCATAAATACATACCTTGTCCGTAGTGTATGCAGCAAAAATGCTATTCAACAGCTCTTTTACTAAAAAAACCCACCACAAAGGGCAGCTGTTAGCAAGTGCTTAAACCTTCTATGGAGCACTGAAATACCATGGATGTTCTTCAGATCCTTCTGCTTCTTGTGCAGCAGTGCCTCTGATGGGTACAAGCTCTGACTTACAATGTCTGAATTTTCTTTACTGGTTAAGGGCATAAGTTAATGAAAAACAAAGATGTTAGAAATCCTCCAAAGTTACAACACCGTAGAATTTTTGCATGTGTTTAGGTCACCAGCACAGCTCCTGAGTCTTATCTCTACATACAGAAAATGGGAATAATAATTCCCTCTACCAGGGAAAGCTGGTAACTCCCTCAAAGACTAGGAAGTCCTCAGATATTGTAGCAGTGAGGTTCTTACAGGTATACCAATAGACAAACCAATACATCCAAAAGATATAAAACATATTATCTTATATGGTCAATTATAAATTCAAAAAGATTAAGCAATACAGTCAGTGTGCTCCCAATGAGCCTCAGTTTTGCCACACTCAAGTAAAGTAATCATACATCTTTACTTGCTGGAGCTACTTGCACTGTAAAGTTCTATCTTCATTAGGAATTAGGTAGTAAATTCAGGCCTGGCAGCTCTATTTTCCTTTAAATCTTCCTGCCCTAGTGTAACTAGAATAGCACTGAAAATTAAAAGGAGATAAGGGAGGAATATAGACGTAAAGAGCAGGAGCAGACATTATTATTGTCAGTGAGAATTAGCCAGTCAATCTTTCTGACCACAAAGCAATTTAATTTTGCCTTCTCCTGCATCCATTTTCTCTGATTAATTTTAATGATATCAGACTTCTTGTCCCTTGGGGCCGGAAGGCTACAGGATGTTGTCCAAGTCTTTAACCCAAGGTCCTGCGTCTGCCTCTCTGGTGATCCTGCAGGTGGAAGCAGCTGGAGTCCTGACACTGCTCAAACGCACAGGTGATAACCTGACAGGCATTCTTCCTCTCTCTCTGAAATGTGCCATAACAATAAAGGCCTGAGTTACAGGTGTGTGAGGTTTCCATCAAAGGTGTTTATTCAACCAGAGCTCACATCTGCAAGACTTTAAAAGAAGAATTTATCTATATACAAAAGATACCAGTAGCTTGAGTCATTTGCACACAAAATGACTCCACTTGACGTGAAAAGGTTTGCATTTTCTGACTCCCTAGCAGGAAGTCTAATCTGCTGTCACCAACACGTACAAGCTTTGTCTGTTTGAAAAGTTCATTGCCTGTTACTATGACCAAGCACAACACCGAGACAGCTGTGTCTCATTCCTGTGTGTTCCAATGCTTTTCCTTAAAATCACACCGAGTACTATTAACAAAAAAAGGCAGCTTAAAAAATAAAGCTTAAAATAACTTTAAAAAAGAAAGAAGCCTTTTTTTTTTTTCCTTTTTGTTCTTTTTGGATATCTACCTCCATCTGCTGCTTCTAAGTCTAATGCTCAGGAATAAATTAACCAGTCAAGAATACATGTATTCTTCATAAACTGTTACATAAATTAAGTTGTAGTGAATTTATTCATCTTAATTAGCTCCTTCTTTTGTCCCAGTTTTAAAGTCTGTTCCTTCAACATCTATGTTTACTCCTGTATATATTAAATCTATTAAATTCAAGTTCCCTGGTAACATGCCTGAGAGCAAGAATCTACTAAGTGAAGCTTGCATACCTCCTGACAGCAGCATCTTCAACCACTTACAAATCAGGATCAAGATGTAAAAGTGAGAGGATGAATTTGATGATGACATGGATTTCTACCTGATTTCAGCTGTTATCTACCTGATAACAGCACATTTTATGGATATTACTACGTTCAATGCATTAAGAATGCATTATCACAAATCCAGCTGGTCTCTTCTGAAAACGTGGTAGAAAACCACTGAATATAGTTCCAGTAAAATAAGAAATATTTTGTTTTCGTATCATTAGACTTTCTACAGGAATGAATGATGAAGAAAAGGTCAAGCTAATTTTTAAGCTGATGTTTCAATTTGACAGCTCTTCTTTCTTGTGGTCCCAGTTGTGGTTAAAAACATAGTTATTTTGTAATCTATTAGAATATAACCCCTTTTCTCTATGTAGTGGGGGCCAAGCTGCTGTGTTAATCACTGAATAATGCCAGTTTCTTTTAAGAAAAACAAAAAAGAAGAAATGTATATTTTTATCCTGAAAAAAGTTTTTGCCATGTAAATAAAGTTAATAAATATTTAAATTCAGTTACCTAATTAAAGACTATATCATAGTACAAATGCAAAAGGAAAGGGGGGAAAAGATACATTAGCATCTTCAGTTTTGGTATTTCCTTACTCTTATCTGCTTAACTGTTCAAACTGAGCGTTAGTTTAGCCATTGCTTTTTGCTTAGAAAAAAAAAATCTGATGGTCAAGAAATACACCTAAATCTGTCTTTCCAGAAGTGACTGAGAGGTACGAAAAGATATTTTTAGAAGAAGCAACGCAAGTCCTTCAGCTCTTGCAGGAGCAGCTGTGGAATAATCCAGGGATACTGGTAGCGGACTGCCAACAGGAATTAAGTTAATTAAGGCGAGTTGTCAAATCCTTCCCAGTTAGACTGGCAATGTCATGGTTTGAAGAGATTGTTCTCTGAGAAAGAATGACATTTATTCAAAATAATGTAGGTGAGGAGAACAAAAGCCTGAAGTACTATTGCGTATTTCTCCGCAGTGGTGGGTGGCTGTTTTTGCAGTTACTCCAGTGCGATTTTAAGCTGGTTCGGGTACCTTTGGGGCTCTGAGTGGCTGAGGTGGGGCAGCACGCATTGCGTGCATTCCTCACCGAAGAACCCACCCATTTTTTTCTGTGCTTAAACTATGCTGAATGCTTTCCCAACACAGTGACACTGCTCTCACCATCTGAGATAGCAAAGCTCAAACATGTCTATACCAGATGACTTGCAACCCTAACGGCATAAGGTTGATTATATTTCTGCTTTTATTTCCAGACAAGCAAAATAAGAACATTATATTTTGGCAGGACAGGCATAGCCCTGCAAAATATGGCACATTGTAAGAGATTATTTCATATGAACTGGGAGGAAAATGTGGGAAGGTTAATTTTTAATGTTCGTGCTTAAAAATGTCTGGGAGAGTGACCCACAGGTAGAAGACCTCATTGTTGTTTAAAATTGAAGAAGCTACTTGACCTGTTGACTATGTTACTCTGCTAAACCAACATGTATGCAAAATCCAAGAGCCATATGAACTCCTAGCTAGATGTCTAATTTCCATCGATGTCAAGAACAGGAACAGCCATTTATGAGCTGAGACACTTGCAACCAACACCAAAAATCCCTTTCTACAGGAATGTACATCAACTTGGGCATTTTGTCATGCCATTAAGGGTCCTTTCAAATACAACTTTCGACTTTGGGAAGGAACACCAAAGCAAGCAGAATACCATTTCTCACCAGTAAGGGGTTTTATACATTTTGACTTAATATGATTTACAGTATATGAAGGTGGAAGTTTCAATCTGTGTTTCACTTGTTCAGAGGAAATCCTGAATCCAATCTCACAAACTCTAGCCACATGAATAAAATAAACCACTTCTGGAAGTTGTTTATATGCATATAAACTAGCCATGCAAAAAACTCATCATACTTGACTGCTTTCTGAATGTAACATCCTTCTTGCAGATTGGAGTTACATTGCATTGTGATGCTTGTTTTAAAAAGCTTTTTTTTAAGCTTCTGGGCATGGCAGAGATTAACATGTGTTTGGGCAGCAGAATTAAATGTTACCTCTAAGTTTATTTTAGCCAAATTCATATAATTGCTGGGATTATTTGGAGTATTTTTCTCAATGCTCCATGTATACTTCAGAGAAAAAGAGCAACTTCACCTTCAAATGTACATTTTCTTGTCCAGTTTATACTATTCATACCAGTTATTAACTAAAAAGCAGATGTTAATGCTCATTTTCATGCCATAAAATCTGCTTTTTGTTCTTGATAAGCCTTCTTTTTTTTTTTGTTGTTAAGCAAGACTCTTAAAAACCTTTATATTTATACTCAGAGCCCTACATTCGTATTTAGGCATAACTCCCAGTCACCTCAGTGGGTCTTGATAGGATTTTTGCCTGAGGTAAGACTAGAAGATGCAGAACTGATGTTTATGCATTTTGACAAAAACATCCTCACATATTTTGAGTTCTTCAGTGCTGATAGCATTGATCTTTTTTTTTTTTCACATCCTACCAACTCAGTCATTGAATATTTAATAATACAGGTGATATTAGGCCCCATTGTCTGACTCATGTAGATAACATAATAATTGAAACCAAATCTTTGTCCTTCTATGTAGTGTATGCAAGACTAGAAAATTGATTGAAGTGAGTACAACATCTTTCAAAAAATCCCACATACATCAGCAGTAATGTAAAAGAAGCTAGAATAAAGTGGACATTAAAAAAAATGAACCCATTTTTTAATTTTAAAATATTTTGCTGCCACCTTCTGGAATTTAATAAAATGGGCATCTCAAATATTTGTAACATGGACATAATATAGCCTTCAGCAGGAATTGTTGATGTGTTTACAGAGAAAGAATACATACATTTCGTCTATTACTTTTTACATTCTAAACAAGTACGTCCAATTTCATGTTCCACAGAGAGATGGATAGCACAGGTTCAAATTTAAGGCTTTTGTATGTGAATATAATAGAAAAAAAATATTGTGCATCAAGCATAACTCTCAACAAATGGCATGAACAATCAGCAGATCAAGCGTTATTTGGTCATAAAGAAATATACGTAAACAAAGCAAGGAGCTGCTCACAGATGATACATAAATATCAATAATAATTCACAATTAATTGTTAGTTTAAACCCAAGGTTACTCGTTAGAACTCAGGGCCTCTTTCCCCCAAGTGTGTTGTGGCCTTTGTGTAACAGCACGGCTCTTAAAATGTAACTCTACATAAATAAACAAGAGGCAAACAAGTCCCAAGGCTTCGGGCTCTGCCCTACATACTCTCTCCCTGTTTCTGTCAGAGAGATTTTCTTCTGCACAACGTGCAACAATGTGATGTGTTTTGGGGAAGATTAATATATGCAAATATAACACCAGTACAGAGACCATGTCAGAAGTTCTTTATTATCACTAAGACAACTGAAGCACTAATCTTATTTTAGAAAAGGAGCGATCACAAGCATTTAAACTGGAGTAAGAATAGAGTTGTCCGTATCTGTACGCAGTCCTGAAGTCGACAGGGTTTTTTTGATGCACGAGATCAACATTCCCAGAGCATCTTGGGGTTTGGTCACCTCCATCGGTGCTCATACAGTGGACAGATGGTCTCTAGGACAGCCAGCGCTGCAGGGACGTGTGCTGCTTGGCAAGGTGCCTGGTCAGCTGGGGGTTGGTGCTTGCCAGGTGTGTTGCACAATCACCTCTTGGGGAAATAAGAATTGGAGTATTAGGAGATGTAAGCACCTGGTGATTTACTTTTACGCCACTGTCATTCCTTCATCTCTAAAATTTAGTTCAGATTGATGCACAGGTCCTGTGAGATTTTTTTTTTCTAGGGAGCACTGAAATGACTTTGTTCCTTATCGAAAGTGTTGTCCACGTCAGCGCTTAAATCCTAAGTGGGAAGTTTTGGATGATTACCTGACCATAAGAGGGGGCTTGATGAAACGTGTGTCACTCCTGTCTCCTACTGCGATGGCATGTCCTGAGGGGCATACATGTACATACATCTTGTGGTAACAGCTATGTGGGTGATATGTAGGACATGGGCATAAATAATAAATCCTGTCAACTTCAGCTGGCTTCTGCAGAGCATGGGTGAAGCCTGACTGTGGCCCAGGTAAGAAAGTTGCTCAGCGCCGAGAGAAGGCCCCAATTTTGACGCAGAGATGTGCCTGTCCGCTGCTGTACCCTAATGTCTGTGCGTCTAGTTATGGAAAACGGAGGGCCTCGAGGTTTGGGGTGAGAGGCCGGAGCTCCGCGGTGTAAAACTCAAGGTCAGGGTGCAGTGACTGCCGGTGCCCACCAGCCTGCAGCCGCCGCCTGAAGGCGGAGACGCTCCGCCAGCAGGCCCCGGCCCGCCACCACCGCCCGCCCTTGAACCGGTCTCTCCTGCGCGGAGGCGTTGCCAGGCGACGGGCAGAGCCGCGGCGGGCAGGGCGGCGGCGGGGCCGCGCCTTTCGGGGCTCTCGGAGGGCCGGCCGGCGGCCAGAGGCGCTGCCAGGCGGGAGCAGGAAGCCGCCGCCATGTCGGGGGAAGGCGGCGGGGGCCGGGCGGCTGGGCGGCGCAGCACGTTGCAGGTGAGCGGCGGCGGCAGGCCGCGGGCGGGGGGCGGGAAAAGTGGGGGCCGGGAAAAGGCGTCGGTGGCTTTTGTGTGCGAACAGGTTCCTGCGGCTGCGAATACGGTAATTTGCTGTTAAAGACAGCACGCGCAAAAAAGCCGATTCGCTAGCAAAATGAAAACTGGGAAGCAGGTTTCCTTCTGTGTGGACACGAGAAGCTGCTCCCCGTGCATAACCTGGGACACAGTCGCTCCAAGATGTGAACAGCCTGACTTCCCTGTTCCTGATAGTCCTGCGAAAATGGCTCTGGCTGAAGGACCAGCAGTGGCCAACAGCAAGTGCCTCGGGAAGAGTGTAAGACCCATGTCAAACAACCTGCTCTCAAGCCTTCAGTGGTTTGTGGCCCAGGGTCTTCTGATCTGGAGATACTGCTGCATTTCATAATGTATTTTTAATTTGTAAGTAAGGCCAGTTGCTTTCAGAACCCATGGGAACATGGTGTGTGTGTGTGTGTGATGTCCTGCAGCAGAGTCCAAAATATCAGCGGTGGCTAATGTGAAATTCTTCCATTGTTTTGGACCTGCCACCTGCTTCAGGCTCTTGTACTGCATCAGTCAGTGAAGAGGTAGTCCTTGCTCACCTTCTCTATCACGTGTGACTGTACAGATCTTTTTGTTGTACTCTTGCTGATCAAAACATATAAAAGGGGAAAAAAGTGTCACATGATGGTACAATGTCATTATTGCCAAAAATGGAAGAGGGATTTGCAAGACCTGTTTCTTATGAAGAAGAAATATAAATAATAAATTGAGGGGTTTTTTTAAACACAGAAAAATTGGGGGAATGATGATAGAGTGAAAACGCTGTATTTTACTTCTCTTTCTGTTGTGGTTTAGCCCCAGCTGGCAACCAAGCCCCACACAGTGCTTGCTCACTCCCCTCTGTGGGGATGGGGGAGAGAATCGGAAGAGTAAAAGTGAGAAAACTCGTGGGTTGAGATAAAGACAGTTTCATAGGTAAAGCAAAAGCTGCGCACATAAGCAAAGCAAAACAAGGAATTCATTCACTACTTCCCATCAGCAGGCAGGTGTTCAGCCATCTCCAGGAAAGCAGGGCTCCACCGCGCGTAGCGGTTACTTACAGAGTTACGGTGTTTTGTCATGGTTACTAACAGACTTATGGCGTTTTGTCTTCCCAAGTAACCGTGCCTGCCAATGGGAAGTAGTGAATGAATTCAATGAATTCCTTGTTTTGCTTTGCTTGCATGCGCAGCTTTTGCTTTACTTATGAAACTGTCTTTATCTCAACCCACGAGTTTTCTCACTTTTACTCTTCCGATTCTCTCTCCCATCCCACCGCGGGGGGGAGTAAGCGAGCACCGTGTGGGGCTTGGTTGCCAGCTGGGGTTAAACCACGACAGTCCTTTTTGGCGCCCAACATGGGGCTCGAAGGGTTTGAGATAATGACAAGTTTGACTGGAATGTGCTATATCAAATTTATAGCTGTTACTGCTGTTTAGCTCTTAATGGGCAGGCTTCTGTGCTTGCCATGCAACTTGCTTGCCTTACTGTATATTAGACTGTAGTGCTCGTTCATGGCTGCTTTTTGCTTTCGCTGCTTGCTGTACTGCTGTACTGCTTATCATCTTACTCTGCTGTGCCTGGGAAAATTTTGATAACAGCAATGGCTGTGTGTCTGGGCTGGCAGATGGCCAGGGCATTACTGCTGTTTCTGTGCTGCTGTACGGGAGAGGGTGGAATTCCAGTGTGAACTCAAGTCAAAGGGACCGTGACCTGTGGATGAGTCCACATGGGAGCAGGACACCCCAAAGCGTCTGTGGCTGTGGATAAGCCCATGCCAGAGCAGGTACATCTCAAAGCGTCTGTGGCCGTGGTTATGTCTGTGCCACAGCACGTATACCTCTGAAGGGAATGTGGCCCAAGGATAAGTCCACGCTGGAGAAGGTACTCCTCGCATCTGTGGCTGTGGAGAAGTCCATGCTGCAGCAGGTACACCTTGAAGCATCAGTGGCTGTGCATGGGGTCATGCTGGAGCACCTCAAAGCATGTGGCCGTGGATAAGCCTGTGACAGAGCAGGTACACCCCTAGAGGGACTGCAGCCATGGGTAAGGCCGTGTTGGAGCAGGTTTACTTCTGAAGGGGCTGTGGCTGTGGGTAAGACCATATTAGAGCAGGTTTACTTCTGAAGGGGCTGTGGCTGTGGGTCAGGCCACGCTGGAGCAGGTATATCTCTGAAAGCATTGTGGCCCATGGAGAAAGCCACACTGGAACAGGTGCACCTCAAAGTGACTGTGGCTGTGGATAAGTCTATGCTGCAGCAGGTATACCCCTGGAGAGACTGGCTCATAGGTAAGGCTCCACTTGGGGCAGGTACATCCTTAAGGGACTGCAGTCTGTGGATAAGTCCAGGCTGGAGCAGGGGCAAGGGGAGTTCATGGCAATGTTAAACTGTGTGGCCTGGCCCAAAGGGACCGCAAGTGGAGATTGTAATGGAAATACCTTTAAATTGTAGTAACCCATGATTTGAGTTGCATGTTACAGGAATTACTATAGCAGGAACCACCTGAACCAATGGAGGACAAGCCTTACAAGAAGCAGTGCAAGTGCAGCAGTGACCCAACCTGAGCTGGCTTTGGTGCCCAGTAACTCCACGCAACACACCACCTCTCCTGTCCTGAGTGACCACCATAACAGATGGAGCCCAAAGTCACGGACTAAATGAACTCAATGGACATTTTGTGGACATTTTACAGACATTTCACAGGGGTGGTCCATAGACTAAGGGAATGATATCCGTGTATTGTATCAAAGGATGGGAAGGCAGGGGGGTGGGTAATAAGAATGTATTGGGTAGTGTGGGACCTAAGCATGATGTGAATGGTATGGAATAAGGGGTGGAGAATGTGCTGGTTTTGACTGGGGTAGAGTTAATTCTCTTCATAGTAGCTAGTACAGGGCTATGTTTTGGATTTGTGTGGAAGACAGTGTTGATAACACAGGGATGTTTTCGTTACTGCTGANCAAAGGGATTTTTTCGTTACTGCTGAGCAGTGCTCACACAGAGTCAAGGCCTTTTCTGCTTCTCACACCACCCCACTAGCGAGTAGGCTGGGGGTGCACAAGAAGCTGGGAGGGGACACAGCTGGGACAGCTGACCCCAGCTGACCAGAGGGATATTCCATACCATATGACGTCATGCTCAGCATATAAAGCTGGGAGAAGGAGGAGGAAGGGGTCGACATTTGAGTGATGGCATTTTGTCTTCCCAAGTAACCATTACGCGTGATGGAGCCCTGCTTTCCTGGAGATGGCTGAACACCTGCCTGCCGCTGGGAAGTAGTGAATGAATTCCTTGTTTTGCTTTGCTTATGTGCGCAGCTTTTGCTTTACCTATGAAACTGTCTTTATCTCAACCCACGAGTTTTCTCACTTTTATGCTTCTGATTCTCTCCCCCATCCCAGCAGGGGGGAGTGAGCAAGCGGCTGTGTGGGGTTTGGTTGCCGGCTGGCGTTAAACCGCAACACCTTCACAATAATTTTCAGTTAAACGGGTTAATCTCTGTTATTCAGTTTTACTTACGTATGTGTGGGAGGGGGGAATTAGTGCTGAAGTTGAAGTGAATCTTCATTTCTATGTAAAAATTATTTGTGAAACCATTTCAGGATGAGCTACAAGAAGCAATTTCTGCTCATGCAGCAAGAGAGCAAACAGCTGAATACTCAGATGACTTTGAGAGTGACGAAGATGGCATGTTAAACAGTAAGACAGAATTCAATCTTTTTCCTCGTGTTCTTCCCTTTCTTAACTCTTTACTAGATGACAGGGAATCTTTGTGAGTCAATATGATTTAATGTTCCAAGATTTTGTATTTTAACAACTTCTAAATTGCTTAGTCCTCCTCTTCCAAGTTAGGAGCAGAATTCCCAGTGAAATCAGCGGTGGTGCCAGCCTGCTAGACCAGACGCAGTCTGTACTGTTTCCTACAGTTGTGATGCCCAGTTTTACTCCTTAGCCATATTGTTTACTCTACACCTGGATGGGACAGTAGCGCACAGTACTGTGAATGAAAGTGGACATGGGCAGAGAGAAAGCCGTGTCATTTTCTTACTGTTTTCCCAGTCTGGCCAATCAGCAAATAAGGGCTGCAAGACACACTGCAGAGCATGCTTGCCTGGCAGTGTACACAAACCAGGAACATGTTTGATCTGGCTGTTTTTCTTGGGCCGGGGTGCTTTTGATATTTGGTAATGTTTATGTTTAGTCTAACGAGATTGGCCAAATGGCTCTTCTTCCTCCTGATATGGTGCTTCTTCATGTTAAGGGAAATATGAATCTTAAATATCATAATGTATTTTTAAAAGGACTTCCTCTGTGTCCTGTTTTTCATTCACACCTGAAACATCTTTTAAAAGTTCGTGGGATGCTTTGATTTCCCTTTGCTGACAAGATTTAGAAAAAAGCTCCTCCTGCGTTACATATGTTACTCAACTATCGTGACATTCTTTTGTCACCTTCCTTGAGCATTTGAGCTCTGAAATAAAGTCAGTTAGAAGTAACAGGCTACAGGAAGATAAAAATATTTTTGTTAAACATGTGAACCTTAGCATTGGAGCAGATATCTCCTATGAGTATCTTTCAGATAGTAGATTTCAGATGGGACAGAAGCGAAGAGAATAAAAGGGGAGGATGGATTCTGGTAACCAAACATGCCCAGCTTTGTTGTTGTTGACTTGCTTCCACTTCTTATGGCATTGGAGACATGGGATTTAAATTGCATAACAGATAAGAACTAACCAGTAAATATTTGAAGTATTTTCTTTGGTTTGGGTCCATGGAAACAGATGACAGGAAAGGAAATAGAATAAGGATCTAGTTTGGTGGCTTTGCAGAGATCAGAGGTGCAGAAAGAGAAATGCTCAGAGACTTAAGTCAGGAGAGTGTTATATGAAAAGTGTTTTTAATTTATAGAAGATACAGTTTCTGTGTCCCATTTTTTTCCACTTGTCTCAAATGGAAGTTGATAATGTGCTATTTTCAGGTGTTGGGGAAGAACTTAATGAAAGTAATTCAGGTGCTGAAAGCACTAAGAAATCAGTTGCTGTTGAGAGTCCTCTCTCAGATGATGATGCTTCACAAAAAGCAGCAGATTTGGAAAACGAAGCTGCTGATGACTTGACTTTATCCTTTCATGAAAAGAAGCTTCAGCAAATAATGCTTTTACAAAGTGAAAACATACAGGATGACAGAAAAGATGGTGAAGAAGAATGTTTGGAAAGTCAAAATGAGGGTGATGACAGAAAAAATAATGAAGAGTGTTCAGCTGCTGAAGAAGTACCATGTGATAATAGTGAAAGTGACCACTGTAATGACTTGCCTGTTCATGAACTACAGAAAAAAAGAAATCAAGAGGAAAACAAACCAATACCAAAGCCACGGGTGCACAAAACAAGAAATGCTTCAGCATCAGGTGAAAAGAAGGCATTTGAATGTTGTTGATGCTACTTGCTTAGCCATATTACAATACTTTAAAGTGTTGTAATTTGGGTTATTTTCTATGTTAAGTATCAGCTGCTTTAGCTTGCAGGGAATTTATTCAATATTCTTCTAAAAATACATGTTTTGATAACCTCCAGCTGCCAGGGGGTAAACTGAACCAGTGAGGGCCAAGTAGCAGGAGGTTCCTATTTGCCTTTTCAGGAGATGAAAAACAGCTGTTTGGGTACTTGAAGTCCAGCTCTCCATCAGTGCATGTCCATGGAAGGTGTGGGAGGGCTACGGAGTTGCCTCATCTGCATGTGCATAGCACAGGAAGCCATATTCACACAGCATCCATGCACCCTTTAATGGAAAGGTCCTTAAATGGGCATCCCTTCTCTATGACCATTGAAGTTGGACCACAGTGTTCAAAAATATAATGTTGAAGTCGTGGTGCTGAGACATGATGCTGTAATGTAATAGAATGTCAGAAAATGAGCTGTAAGCAAAACATTTATGAATGGTAGACTTCTTATCATCACAAAGTTAAAACTTCAAATGATCTTTAATTTTGAAGATACTGAGACACTTTGTGTGTATAGTCAAACACGTAAAAAAAGAACTTTGATGTTTCATTATAAGAATAGCTAATTCATTTTTAATATGCAAAGCAGAACTTGGAATTCTGGTAACTGACTATATGTGCTTTTACAGATTTAAAATGTCAAAAGACTTCGTATTTTTTATCCACTTCCTAATATGAGAAGAGTTTGTGCTGTTTGATGTTGAGAGAAATTTATGGCTGGTCATTACCTGTGATGGAAGATTACAACTTTGAAATTGGTAGAGCATGATTAGTGATATCAGCTCCTTTTTTTCTTTCCACATGATGGCACCAAAGTGCTAGATATTGAATGTGCAGCTGGGCACTGCAGATGCCTCTCTTTCATGGCCAGTATGCTGGTGTAGTTTTAGACTGGCAGAAAAAAGTTGAACAACTTATTTTCTTCATTGAATCTAAGTAGTATAGTGATATTAGCATATTGTCTTCAGTAGTCAGCCATTGTAAACTTTCTTATATTAGATTTAATTCAGCTCTGTCCAACAGGGAAGATGACTATCCAGAGATTAATCAGCTTTTTCTGGTCCTTTGATTTTCCTTGTGATTTACTGCGTGGAAGAACTGTCAGTGCACTTGTAGGAACATTGTTGTGACCTCTTAGCTCTCTAAACTTCACACTGATTGTATGATTAGACTTTACGCAGCTGAGTGTGCCGGATAGGCATGGTGATTCTCCCATTTCCTGCGATAGATTTGTATGAATTAAGACTTAATAAGAAATGCTTCCATGGCAATGTGGAGAATTAGATATGCATTTCTATGTGGATCGGCATACGTAAAGAAAAAGGCAGGTAGAAAGCTGTTGTATGGCTTGATCTTGTTGGTAGCAGGGCAGGGGGAAGAAAACATGAAGATAGGGTTACTAAATAGGAGGAGGGTGAGGAGCCAGAGGATAGGAATCTGTAAGAAACTGTTGCATGGTGGTTTTGCTGCCCAGTGACTGCCTTAGGGAGGGAATGGAGACATCACAGAAGCACCTAGAAATACACTGAAAGCCCTCCACTTCGACTGTGTTTCTCATGATGTCTCCTCCTACCCAAGGTTGTTCTGTTCTGCACCATGTAGAGAGAAGCACTCTTCCCTCTGTATCTTCTCTAGTGGATAAAGGGACAAGCAGAATAGCAAAAAGTTTTTCTTACAACAGTGCTGTATTAGATATGTGCTCTCTTCTATATTTATGAAAACTCTGTCTCTCTAATTGCAGATAAGCTCTTGAGTGTAGTTTCTATATATACACAGAGATAATAAATTGCCTATTTAGAGATTATATTAGAAGCTTTAAAACTTTTATTAAACTTTCTGAAAAAGTGGCTGTAACTCTTTATATAGCTGTTTGTATATGGCCTCACTGTATTAAGAAAGCTGGTTTTTATGTAGCTCATTTAACTGAAAATAGTTAGTTGAATCTAACTTGACAAAAGTCTTCCAGACTAAGATGTCTTTAACTAGGCATAACTGAAACTATAATATTTCTTTTCAGCTGATAATATCAGCATTCTTTCATTAGATGGCTGTTATAAACCATTGCCTCAACCAAGAAGTATGTTAAGAAAAAGTGGTCCTGTGGAAGACAATGAGTTTAATAGGTCAGAAGGAAAAATAAATTCTAGAAATGGATTGTCTTCATTTTCAGCACCATCATCCCTGGCTACTCTGAATGCCCAAGCCACACCCAAGATAAAATTGCTTGCTGAAAGCCCTGGTCCTGAAGTAAGAGAGTATATGTATTGATTTTTTTTTTTTTTAACCATCTACATTGGAAACTTTTGAAACTAACTTTTATTTAGCTGACAAAATTTTCTGGGAGAAAAACAGGACAAAAATAGGAGTTGGAGTCTTTGCCAGTAGAATTCTTATGATGAGGGGCAGATAAGAGAACATCATTATGTTTCTTTCTAACTAGAAACAGGATTTTGTGATGGTTTGCAGCTTTATGTGCTAATTGGTTTTATTTCTCCAAATGTAAAACAAGAATTGTACTTCTCCTAGAGAGTTCTGAACAAGCATTCTATTGAAGTATTATAAAGTCAAGTTAAATTATTCTGATTTGTTATGAATTGCTCACTTGTTTATTTGTCACTTTCTGATCTAAGGGTCCATGGCTAGAAAGTACTTCACCACCATTTTCCATTAATTTTACNAACCTAAATTCTCCAAATGTAAAACAAGAATTGTACTTCTCCTAGAGAGTTCTGAACAAGCATTCTATTGAAGTATTATAAAGTCAAGTTAAATTATTCTGATTTGTTATGAATTGCTCACTTGTTTATTTGTCACTTTCTGATCTAAGGGTCCATGGCTAGAAAGTACTTCACCACCATTTTCCATTAATTTTACTTCCCACAATGAAAGATCTGGAGAGTCCAATTTACTGATGTGTGGAGAAGCACCACCTGCAAAAGGTAGAACTTAGATACATGGAATCAGATAAATGTTACAATTTATACCTCAGTAATATCTAATGGGCCAATACAAGTCATCTTAAAAATCAGTGGCATTCTTAATTTCCTTTCTACTCTCTTTTAGTATCTTTCTCATGCCCTTGTGTCTCCTTCTGTCTGGTTTTGAGAATGGGGCCCAGCCTCATTCTTGCAGTTATATCCAATATATCCAATTCCTGAGGCATCCCAGGAATGGAGAGGAAGAAATTAAAGTTTGAGAATTTAGGTTTTGTACTTTGACTTGTGTCAAGTGTATGCATCATTGTCTAAACATCTTTGAGACTTAAAACAAATCACTTTCATTTCATTTCCTCTTACTCAGTCAACTTGACTAGGATAAATCTTTCACTTCTTCCTACACCATTTCCACAAAGGTTAATACAAATTGAGTGGCACTTTTCTACTTTTTTTGATTTGTGAATCTTTAACAATTCTTAGGGAATGTGCAGACCCATTAAG
>VYZW01060862.1:4304-42365 GCA_013401315.1 Balaeniceps rex
CAGACCAGCAACTGATTATCATGCCAGGTATGTTGCTGGGAATGAAATTCTTAATGCTTTTATTGATATGTTAATTACAGAATTACTGTGGCTCCATGAAAAAGGTGTGATCACAAACAACTTGAGGAATATTCTGCAAAAATACCGTAGCTATGGACACTACTATTGCTATCTAAATTCCCGCTTATCTTCTAATTTCATAAAAATGTCACCTCATTTTCTTCCCCGCTATCTTCTCTGTCTCTTCATGTTCCTCTGAAATACAGACTTTAAGTTATCCTCTGTTGGTATTTTTTGGAACGACAAGATTGGACTCAGTGAAAGAGATTGTTGCAGGCTGAAGGCAGTGGCAAATAAAATAATTTAGACTTTAACATGGATTTGCAACTCTGACTTGTCAGCTTGATTTGTAAAGTTGCTTCTCTAAACTGCAAGCTTCGGTAGCAGTGCAAGAAGAGAAGTGGGAACTGGTTGAAATGGGGAGAAGTTAGGTGCTGTGGTCCAAGGGAACAAGATGTGACATTCAAGAATTGCCCTGCAGAGTAAATAAGTGTTACTGGAGAAGGTGTTTAACTGGTCAGGAAAAAGACAAGCTGGTTAAACAAGCCAGGAGAACACTGTGATCCGGTAGCAGAAGAGCACGTCTCAATGCTGGGGCACAGAAGGAGACGAGTTTTAAGACTTACTGAAGCAAACTCCTATTCCCAAACTGCAAAAGAGTTCCGAGTGTGTTAAATACTCAGCACAGCTCCACTTGCACAGTGTAGCATAGCGTGTGTTTGGTTTGTGGTGTTGCTTTCCATACAGGCCAAATTTCTTTTCCCTACAATTCATTTGATAAGACGGACAGTATTTCTGAAAAATTAGTCAAGTCATTGCTCTTCAAAAACTAACGTAAATGAGCATGACTGTTCTGTCATGATGAGCATGATTCTGTCCCATTTGAACGATTACACCGATAAATGTGGCTTTATTGCCTGAACAGCTGACTTAGCCCTTCTCAGTATCTGTAATCTTGTACGAGTAAGTGGCGTCCGTATTTGAATCCCAAGGTCTTTTTAGCAAAAGGTGAATTTCAAGTCAGGTATTCTGTTACCATTTGGTAACACCTGCTGCAGTTTTCATCATGCCTCCCACGTGTATTTCATCGCTAAAATATCTCCACTGTGAAAGATAGTAATTGTAAAGTAAGTGAAGGATGCCAAATGGAGTCTTCAAGATCAGTAGGTGTACCTATGTGATCTCCATCACACTACTCTGTCAGCATGCCCCCGTCTCCCTGAACATAGAAGGGATAGTAGTGTTTCTTATGATGGTGGGCATCAGTTACTAGAACCTGGAACGACATCATAAACTCACTTTCTGTTATTTCTTCCTGAATGAAAAGGTGTGAAATTGTTGTCTTTTAGAATCAATGACCTGAAAGAAGAGTGAGTGGGCATTTGTTTCCCATAACGTGAGCAGGCTGGTCTTGTTGCTGTAACCACTGCTAGTGATTAAGTGCATTTCTAAAGCTGACAGCTCTTTCCGTAAATTTTCAGGTGCTAATTAAGTGTCCTTTGTTCAGAGTTTCAGCAACCAGCAGTTCCATAAAAGAATCCATTTCAGAATTAGTGAGTTTCACTACAGAAAGTTGTGAGCCAGACTGTCCAGCTGCACCGAAGCTAATTAACAGAACCAAAAACAGCCTGAGTCTGCAGTGGAAGGTAAGCAGGCTGATGCATTTATGTATGGTATGTTTAAATTAGCTTTGTCAATAATTTAGTGTGTACTTTAGGTGTTGGCTTTTAAGTTGCTCAGTTAAGACTGATAACTGCAATCATGATTGTTTCTTCCTCTTTCTTCAACCGCTTAGTTTCTTGCATGCAGCTTTAGTGTGATGGAGTTGGTAGCAGGTCTCTCTAAGTACGAATTATTCAGTAGCAAAGTTCTCTTCTAAACTGGCAGCACAGAAAGAGATAGAACGTTTATATTTTTGCTTGGCATTCCTGGATATAACTTAATGTTATAATTCAGTGGTCTCATACTTATTCTAACCAACTCATAGTGAATTGCTTTGGCTAATTTGTAGTTTTAACTTTCTGAATCTGACTTATGAATATATACAGTATCTGTGAAGACTTGTTGGTAACTGCGTTTTCTTGTCTCTTCATGTTTTTCTTATGACTACACTTTTACCTAGAAAACAGTTTATAGCTAAATGACTTTTATACAAATAATTTAACTAATTATCTGTACTCAGAAAGTAAAGGTCGTTCCCAATTCATGTCATAACAAACACAAACGTTGCTCGTCTGAATGCTTACATTGCTCAGACAGTTGGTGAGCACACAGTGCAAGGACACAAGGACAAAAGCTGTAAGAATATCATTTGCATTATTCATAAAATAAAACTAGTTATAAGTTCAGATTATAAACTATCAGAATTAATAGAAGTAGTAGCGCAGCCTGGAGAGCCATCAGGAATGAGCAGTTAAACTAGTTAAAATAGCTGCTAGTTTTTACCCTTCCTAACTCACTTTACTGAATACGTGCGTCTGTGCCGCAGTAGAGTTTCAGATTATCACAAGTGTGTTTGTGGAAGAAGAGGGCCGTTCTGTATACCTACTGCAGATTCCTTTCAGCTCTACATTAAATATTTTGTTTTAAAAAGCAGTTGGACTATATTATATTCAATTGTTAAAATGTTTTTTAATGTGCAAAAAAATGTATAAAAGTACAGCCATTTGATTTTAACTTTTTTCATTGTTTCTTTATTTTCAGTCCTCAAATGACAATGGTTCCAAAATAACTAATTTTCTTTTAGAATGGGATGAGGTAAGACCTTTTCTAGTGGAAAAAAAAAAATCATAATGACATCTGTAGACCAATTATACTTAAAAATACTTTTTGCTTAGGTACGTCAGCTATTTTCAGTGCAACTGTCCAGGCAGTTTTAAAGGGACAAGCCAAGTAAAAAGCTTGAATCAAACGACTGTTATTGCAGCAATTCAAGCAGACAACCCTTTCAGATCCTCTGAGAGGACAATGTAAAACTCCCTCATTTGGTTCTCGTCATTCAGAGCATCATTCATTCCTATGCTCTGTTTAAATGGATGAGCATTTGGCTTCTGTCTTCGGTAGCTGTCACAAATATCACTCAGCTTTTGAACTTCTTACTGAAATATATTCCAAGGTGATAAAAAACTTCAAAAAATGTGTTTTGTGTTCAACTGCAGTCATTTATTACCATTTTGTCAAACCTAGAGTGCCAAAAAATCTACAGATATCTCAATCAAAATGTGGTTTTATTATCAAGAATGCTCAGGATTACTATCAGCATGCTCAGTATGACCATGATGGCATTAGCTTTTTACATTCTTTAGGCTTACTCATTTTTTTAAATTATTATTAAATAAGTGAAATGAAATTTAGGAAAATTTAGAGTGAAGAAGTTGACCTTAGCAGGGAGCATACAGTCACCATGCAAAACGTTACTCAGCTTGTTCTCGCTTTTTTTAAAGGGGAAGAATGGACCCTTCAAAGAATGCTACTACGGGCATCTGAAGCAGTATAAACTTACCAAACTCTCTCCTTTTACAAAATATTCACTCAGATTAGCTGCTAAAAATGATATTGGAATGAGGTAATGAGCACAACATATCATATCACTTAATTTCTCATCAACTGCATCTTGCTGCTGTTAATATTTTTTTTTTTTAAAAATACTTTTCCAGTGGGTTCAGCGAGACAGTGACATACTGTACAGCAGGAATTGCCCCACCGGCCCCACCGCCCCCAGTGCTCGTTGAAGCAGGAGTGAACTGGCTGTCACTAAAGTGGAGCCCACCGACTGGGGTGTCTTCAGATGACTCTCTCATTTACACTTTAGACATGGAAGAAGAAGGTTCTGTAAGTGCTGGCTTTTGTTATATGTGCAAAAGCCTGATACGCAGCAGTGCTTAAATAAAAAATGAACTCTGTATTTGGCTTTCAAATAAAATGGTGCAAAATACTGCAACAGTTGGCAAGTATTGCATGTATTAGTGAAAAAAAGATGAAGTTCAAGCTAAAAAAAAAGTGATTGATCTGATCTGGTTTTTTGTTTTATTGTGGAAAATTAGTGACTGCGTTTTGTTCTTATTTTCCCTCCTTTACAGGGTTATGGTTTCCAACCACAGTACAATGGAGATGAACTCTCATGCACTTTAAGAAATCTTAGGAGGAGCACCTCCTATAAGTTTAGGGTTTGTACTATGTTTTGTTTCTAATTTAATTATGACTCTATGCTTTTCCGGAGTTTTAGCATTTTTGTACAGCTAAGACACTTTCTGTGGAGACAGCAGAAAATTACCTGCAGTACTTTTGTTGTTACAGTAGGTTTTGGTGGAATCGTAATACAAATCAGATTCTTTTTTTGCACTAGCTAATTTTGTTTTCTTTTAAATTGTTGTCTTTTCTGTTGTGGGTGGGTTTTTTTTTCATGGAAGAACTTTATAAATCAGCAGGACATTACTTGTCATTAAATCAAGCATTAGTTATATGTTCCATTCATTCCTGAAACAGCTCTTTGCCTACAACAATGAAGGAAAAAGTAGTCCTAGTGAGGTGGTAGAACACAGCACCAATCCTGACAAACCTGGACCACCAAGTAAACCAACTGTAAAGGGCAAGATCCATTCGCACAGCGTGAAAGTTACGTGGGGTAGGTTACCTTTTGTTAACGCTGTATTTGAGTGCTGCTTACATATGTACAGTCACTCAGTAATGCAGATTAAAAAACAGAGGCAAACTCAGGCTAATTATTTGTCTCTGCAGATACTGCTATTGCAGGAGAAATACTTAGCATTACCAAAAAAATTGCAACTTGGTTTGTTTTGGGGCTGTAGCACAAAAGTAGTGGTTTTCTTTATTCATTTTAGAGAAGCAGTAAACGCTATTGGCTGTTGTAATAGCCTCTAGATTTACTGTGATGCTTGAATAATTTTTGTGCGCTCTTAAAAAAATAAGAGATGATACCTGATCTTCTCCCTGGCATAATCACAATTAATAATAGAAAAAACCCTATTATTCTGGAAAACATATTGTGAAGATACAGGTATGCTGTTTTCTGTTTCTGTTTGAATTGAGTTTTCTACTTGAATGTATTCTACAATGAATGAATATGTTCTCTGAAAAAGCTGATAACAGAATAATGCATTGGGTTTAAATCTTCTATAATTTATTGTAAGATGTTGATTTCTTTCAGAACCACCCAAAGATAATGGAGGATCAGACATTACTAAATACGTTTTGGAAATCTCAGAAACATCAGTTGGTAAGCAATCATCCTTAAGTACTAATTCAGCTTGTGTGCTAATTCAGCGTACCGATTCACTACTCATTGTTCTAGCCATTACTGTTCTGTTTTCACATGTGTGTATTGTGTTGTACCTGTTCTTTGCATAATTGATCATTCAAATTGGATTCTGTGGCTTGATCAGCTCTTAATTAATAATTGTGGGAGAGAATTTTCAAGGTTGATTTTTGCAAAAGTTCTGTAGTGTAAAGTATTTTCTTTCTTTCCTCAGGAAATAAATGGGACACCATATACAGTGGTTCCCAGAGAGAACATGTATGTGACCATCTCAAGCCTGGCACGTCATACAGAATGAGAGTTTATTGTGTCAGTAAAGGTGGTGAAAGCCAGGTGAGAAAAACGAGAATAAATTTGCTTCTGAAAACCGTTTCTATCTATGTTCTAGTGAAATGTTGGTTTGTGTTTCCACTAAAATAACGTGTGTTACTGCTAGGCTTCTGATGTTATGACTGTTACGACATCAGCTGTTCCTCCCGGACCGTGTAACGCTCCATGCCTGGCAGGCAAAGCTAAGCCCAAGGAAATCACTTTACAGTGGGGTAAGAGCCAGTGTTGCTGAGCAAAATATTTGTCTGATTTTTAATGTCAGAACAAAAATGCAAAATCTGTAGAACTCTTCAGGGGAAAAAAAAAATAAAAATAGATAGATGTAGCCTGTGTCCTTAGTTTTTTGGGGTTTTCTTTTTTAAGAAGACCAAAGCTTGCAAACCCCCTCTGGCTTGGTGATGCACGCTCGAGCAATGATACGGTGAGACTTAAGCAGACATAAATGTCTTGCAGTGTGAAAGCTTGGTGATTGCCTCATTGCTGACATGTGTTTGGCATTTAAAAATCAACCCTCCTTTTCTCATTTTTATCTTGGTAAAGGAGATAATCAAAAAGTAATGAAGATACACTGGTTTTTGAAGGAAATATATGGAAAATATCTGAAAAAACCTGATGAAGGCCATCTTAAACTAATCGGTATCTGGGGGGGGGGGGAAACAAGCTTCATACAGTGTTCCTGTTCAGATTTATGATAAAAGCCTGCACTCTTAACTTTTAGAATTGATCTGATTCAACTTTTAGCTTGAGGCTGATTAGAAACTATTTAAAAGAAAAGTGCTTTGTGAAATGAATAGGAAAAAAAAATTCTTTTATTTCATAGGCCCGCCATCTGTGGATGGAGGTTCCGACATTACAGAATATATTATAGAGATGGCAAACTCTGAACAAGATGAACGCAGACAAGTATATCAGGGTCCAGCATCGGAATGCGTAGTAAACAATCTACTCCCAGGGAGAACATACTGCTTCTGGATACGAGCAGCAAATAAAGTTGGGGTAACCGCTGTGCTAATGAGATCTTTTTTTTTTTTAACACAAGAGAGAGTAATGATATATTGTCTTACAAGCCTGATGGTACTTTGTAGCTTCTGTGTTCTGTCGTAGTTCTGTTGAAGGAGCAAAATTTCTTACAGTGTAAAAAATACGACTTAAAGAAGATGCAATAAATTAGGGCTGAAGAAGGACTGAATGTCCCTGACTGAGGGGATGTTCACTGTCTGTTGCATTTTTGTTGTTTACTGGATTACTGTCAGTACCGAAGGTAATGAGTCCAGTTAGTGCTAGGCGTTCTCTTACTGCTTTCAGTCATTTTTTTGACTGCAGTGTAAACGCTGCATTTCTGGCTGTGAATAACCACTTAATGTTTGTGCCTTAAGAAATCGCCTCGCGCTTTACAATTCGCGTAGACTCCGCAGATTGGTGGTGTGGGAAGAGTATTGTGTAGAGAGGGGTGTGTTCAAATAATGCCAGGTTTGAAAAAGGTTGGGATAAATGTTGGTTGCATAAAAGTCTGTCTGAAACAGCGCCCAGCTGCTTCTGGAAGCCAGACCCTGACTACAGGGGAAGGAGGAGTTACAGAAGCACAGCAGTGGGAGGATTACAGATATCCTGTAGGCACAGGGCCAGTTTACAGAGTAAACTACCTGAAAGGAATTTTAAACGGTGCCGTGAAACTAAGCACTGAACTCTTTTATTTATTTCTCTATCAAGTTAAAAATCATTTGTTTTCTTCAGCTCATACACTTGCGCATCAGTTCTTGCTCTACTGCTGTTGCTGTGTTCACGCAATTGTATTTTCTTGCAGTTTGGCCCTCACTCTGACAAAGCAGAGATCTCTACCGCTCCAGGACCCCCCGATCAATGTTGCAAACCCCTGATAACTTGTAAAAGTGCAACTTGTGTTGTAGTTTCATGGGAGGTAGGTTTTAATTTAATTTTCAGTAATACACAAATTAATACTTGGCTTTTAGAATTCTAGTGACACATGTACAATACACAGAAATGGAAAAAACAGCAAATGTTGAGGCGGAGTATTTTGAGCACATCTCTTTATAGAGGTATACGTTGGTTTTGTAAATTTGGATTTCCATCTTAACTGAATAAATTGGTTGGGTGACATTTAATCCTCCTCATGGTATGGTAACTAGTATATAATACATTTAATTCATCCAAGGGGTAAGAGATTGCGAGTCATTCCAAATGCTGGTCTGAACTGTGGTGGTGTTGTAGACATGTGTCTAGATGGAAACCTTTTAACAAGCTTGAACTTAAGACCTCAGGTTTCAAACCCAGTGCTTCTGTTCCAGTGTCTCTGCTCGGTGTAACGAGGGATCACACTTGCATGGTGAATGTGTGTGTGAGCAATAGCTGAAGGAAGATTTCTCCCTTAAACCCACAGAGCCCTGCATGCAATGGTGCAGAAATCAGTGAATACAGGCTGGACTGGGGACAGGTGGAAGGATCAATGCATATCATTTACACTGGCCCTTGCCAGAGCTATGAAGTAAAAGGTCTCACACCTGCAACCACATATTATTGCAGAGTCCAGGTATGAAAAGCCTTTTGTTACGTGTTACTAAGCAAGTGAACAAGTACATACAGTTTGAAGAAAAACTTCAGCTAGAGAGGAATAAAACGATGTACTGTCACCTACTCATGCAATAGAGAAGGTAATTGGTAAAAACACTTTCCCTTCTCCCTCAGTCCCTCCTAACTACATGTTTCTAGAAATGAAATCGAGATCTAGCGCTGCATTAAGTACCAGACGTTTTGCTGTATTTGCATTTTATTTGGGAGATTTTCCATTTTCTACCAAATTGCTTTTAATAACACACAAAAGGAAGCATGATAGATGTGACTGTCTGGTTAGAAAAATGTAGATTCGGCAAACAACGCGTGGTCTCTCTTCCAGGCTGTGAACGTCGCTGGAGTTGGGTTGTTTGGTGAGACTGGTGTGGTGACAACCCCCGCGTCCGTGCCTGCAGCAGTGTCAGTACTGCATTTACTTGAAGAAGATCAAATGGAAGTTTCTCTTCCTTTATCAACGTGCCTTGCAATTCAATGGGAAGAACCCTGTTGTCATGGGTCAGAGATCACTGGATATAATATAGAATATTGGGAAAAGCAGCTTGTAACTGTTGGAAGAAATACAAGCCATGTTCTTGAGAATCTGCTGCCTGACACTCCGTACAGGTAATAATCGTTTTATTCTGAAACGACATTTGTAGGGTTTTCAATCAATAGCTTTGAGGGTAGTGCTTTACATTTTGAGAACCATTTTTTCATTCGGCTTACAGACTATTTGCCTCATTTACTCTGCAACGCCGAAAAAATAAAATTGTCATATCCAGAATCAAACCATGATGTTTTAGCAGCAAGAGTTAAGATTGCTGTGTTAAAATTAGCATTCTGTCTCACAGCCAAGGCTTTATTCTAATTTTTCTGGGTTTAGAACTTTTTTATTCTGAAGCAATGCATATAATGGGATGATCAGCATCTCTCCGAAAGAGGATGAGTGTACAGGTAAGAGCAGAACAGCTGTTCCTGTGTTGCATGCTTAGGCTTGGTTAAAGCTTAGTTCAGATTATGGATCTTCAGCGTCAGTGGGAGGCAAACAGTTCAGGTTAACGTGGAAGACCTGGGCGCTTGTTCACTGAACGGAATAAACCTGAACAATACTGAGAAACGCTGAAGCTTCATTATGTTGCAAACAATGTAATTATGTTGACTCGTTTTGAAGTAGATTATTTTTATAGTTAATTTCTAACTGCATTTTAATTGTTTCATTGTTTGGAGTTATATTCTTTACAAATTTTAACTCCGGCTTTATTACCTAGCATTTTTTCCAGGACCTCGGTAAATTAACCATATAGCTGCTCTTCTCGCATTTCTAGAATTAGAATACAGGCCATAAACAGCTTTGGAGTTGGCCCTTTCAGTCATTCCATTAAAGCCAAAACGAAACCACTACCTCCTGACCCTCCTCACCTTGAATGTGTGGTCTTCAGCTACCAGAGCCTTAAACTTAAATGGGGTGAAGGTCCTAGCAGAGCTTTAATTACCAACCCTACACAATTCAACTTGCAGATGGAGGACAGGTTTGGCAGGTAAGATAATCAGAACATTAAGGATATTGTTGCTTCACAACTTCGTATCAAGTTTTTAAGACATTTTAAGTATTCTCACTTCCGTTTGCCCTAGTAAGTCATTTGGGCATCCCAAAGTTTGCCCCTTTTTTTGCATTTTTGCATCACAGCTTTCAAACAGCAATGCCGTTCATAGCTGTTGCACTAGTATTTACTTGTAAACAGTAAATACTATTTAAATAGTAATATCTTACCATCTTCCTATGTTGCCAGTTTTTTTATTTTGGGGGAATTCTAAAATGAAGTCCGGTTTGCATATAAGAAACGTGGTGTTGACAGCTGTTCTTTAACTTGAAATTACAACGTATCTAGTGTATACCAGGGTTATTCTCTTGATTCAAATCAAGAGTTTGCTCATGTAGTTTCAGTGGTAGCCTCTGTATGGCTGTAGCTCAGTGCCTGCACAGATCGAATGAGTGCTTCGTGAATGTAAATTAAGACTTCCACCAGTATGAATGGTGGTGTTGCTGATGTAACGCGCATCATGAACTGTTGACAACAATAGCAGAGCTCAAGCCGCCTCAGATTCGTTGGGCATGTCTGTAGAAAGCTGGGGCACCCGGAATGCGTTGTCACTTTTTTGTACTGAAGTTAGATATGAAAATGTTCCACTTACGATATTGATGTACAAATGTGTGGTTACTGAATAATACTAATTTGTATATATTCTGGTTTTTCTTCCAGGTTTGTTACTGTTTATAATGGTCCTTGTCATACATACAAGGTACAGCGACTCAGTGAATCCACTACATACTATTTTAAAATCCAGGCATATAATGATGCCGGAGAGGGAGAGTTTTCTGAAGTTTACGCTTTCACTACAACTAAGTCTCCACCCGCATCTCTTAAAGGTGAGCTTACACTGCACTAGGGACTTTACGTAAGCCCTTCACGTACTTGGTTAAACACTAAAACCTGACTCTCTTCCCAGCCTAGCCTCTTTCCAGGGCCTTTGTGGGACAGAGAACAGAAACTAGCTGTGGTAGGCATTATCGTGGTATAAGAAGGGTTCTACTGGTGTAGGACCAGCGTGTCGTCATCCTACACCGTAGCTTTCCACCTGACAGTGAGGATTTCCTCCACGCATTTTCAACTGGGAAGTAATTTTTCAGGGTTATCTATCATTTAATATGCTCCAACACCATGTAGGCAAATGAGAACACAAATAATTCCCCTCATCTTCACTTTCTAACATGAACATTAAAGATGGCCATTAGAGAAAGTCATTCTGAAGGTCAGAATGCTAATTACCTGCAGGAAAATTAGTTGCCTCAACCATGTTTATAATGTGCAATTTCAACTCTGGAGATACATGGACATAAATGCTGTTTTCTCTAGTGATTTGAAAGTGCTTGCTCATCTGTACAGGCATTAGACGTCAGAAGCTTATCTTGTCAGCTTGAAAAGAAAGTCGAGTGTAACCTACTAATACTACAGTGGTCATTTTTGAAGCTTATGTCATGAAATACAGCAAAGGAGGAAAGAATGAAACAAATCTTAATTGCTTAAAATTATTTGAATGACCGTTACCTCTACATCATTAACGAATATATTGGAAAAACCTTAAGCTTTTAGATTTATACTGCCCAGTCACTCGCATTAGAACTGAAACATTTTCAGTGAAAAATGTACAAAAGCAAAGCATACCTTAAGCCAGAGTGAGAAAACTTCCTTGTCGTCACTGAAACTAGTGCCCATTTGCTACATTAGCTGTGAGAATGAGTCACTGTAATAATTGGGGATTTGGGCCATTTTCTTCTCGTTGAAAAAACAAGAACATTTGTAGAGACCATTGTTCTCTTTTTCTAAAATGCCAACAAATCACTTTTTTTTTTTTTTTTTTTTTTTCCCTAGCACCCAAAGTAAATCAGCTGGAAGAAAACACTTACGAAATCACATGGGAACCTTTACAGCCGATGAAAGGAGATTCCATTGTTTACATCCTTCAGCTTGCTGCTGGGAGAGAGTTTGATCAGGTACCTTCTATTTAACATAATGAACTTGAGGGTTTTTTACTTAGAAAAATTATTGCAAAAAAAGGTGTCTGGATTTGAAGGTTCAAATTCTGTTTGGTGATGCTAGTGGGAGGGATACTTCTCATTTCAGCAAGGGACTTCATCTACAATCCTGACTCCCAAGGTGCTTCGTTCAGCGTCTTGGTCGGTTCCTCTCAATGAGGCTTTAAGTTCATGACGGGTGAGGACAGCTCCAGTGTAGGATCCCGCTGTTTTTCCGCCTCTCCATGGCATCAAAGGTCGCCCCAGATTAAAGATTATAAAGTTTCAGTTCCCTGTTGACCCTTTGCTTGTACTGTAAAAATAAATGACTGCGAACGCAGGCTTGAGAGTCATTGGGAGAATTGGTTCTCTAGAAGTGGGTTAACACTGTTTTATCCTGTTCTCCCAGCATTTCCCTTGGCTCTTTTGATTCTTAAATCGTATGGTCTGTGGCATCGCTACCTTTGTTAGTCTCTGTAGAGAGTGCTTGCCCCGCTTCAGCGGGGGAGCTATACAGAATGATAGTTGTGCAGAACGAATTTTTTTTATTTTTTTTTTTTTTTTCCCCCCTGAGCTTCAAAATCCAGGTCTGCCGGTGTGGGGCATAGCAGGAAGCTTTGGATTATTCCCAAGAAAATGAATCATAAATTCTTCAGAAATAAAAGCTGAGATTTTATTAAGTCGGCTCGAAGAGAACAACTTTGGGCAGCATCCAGCGCTGCATGTGCTCATAAAGCAGAACGGAAAGTATCGCGTACTGTTTGTAAGACGAATCCCACATAAAGCAGTTCTCTCCCTTCTTCTTCTGCCTAGGTATACAAGGGACCAGAGACTTCCTTCCGTCTCACAAGCTTGCAGACAAACTGTGAATATCGGATCAGAGTCTGCGCTGGCCGTCAGTCCCAAGACTCTACTGGATCACAAGAACTGTATGGACCCTACAGTCCCAGTACAGTGTTCTCATCTCAGAAACAAGAGCTGGTTCCACCGTGTGCTGATTTGACGACGGAGTTGGCAGAGACTAAGAAGACGTTACGTGAAGAGCGCTTCATTGCTATCGTTCTTCTCTGCGGATTTGCGGTGGTTGCTATTTTATTTGCTGTTGTTATTCAGTACTTTGTAATCAAGTAGACGAGAGCCTATTCAGTACTCAGCTTTTTGTACAGAAGCCATTTCGGGTATTTATGGTTAGTTCTAATTAAAATCCTAGCTGGAAATGTATAGTCACATGCGTTTCCACTTTTGCTGCTGGCTAACAGCGAGGCTGGGTTGGCAGATCCTTCCCAAATACTGAACACAGATTTCTTGTAGAAAGGGTAATTCTGGGTCCTCTGTAATCAGGGTTAGCTGTTGATAAAACAGCAAAAAAACTGCCTTATCACGCACACTGGTGTGTGTGCCCACTCTTCCTCTCTCTGAATTCAAAGCGGGGCCCCTTGGCCAGTTGGAGAGAGAAGGCGTTGGATCGAACGAGTCCTTTTCAAGTACAGCTAGAGCAGTGGTAGCCGATCCGCAGTGTTTAATCGGGTATCGTTGTAGTTTGGTATATGTGAAATACAGCAGCACAAATGCTTAAGCTTAGAGCAGTACTGTATTGCAAAACGTTACTAGAGCATACCACATTTAATATACTGTAGAAGGAAAGCAGAATATTGACTTTGACTTAGTGATATTACTACTTTACAGTTACTTTAATATTTTGGATTCAGTAATAATCATTTCAAGTGTTAAAGTAGAGGGTGCCAGCATTTTTAGAATTTTAATCAAAATGCTAGACGAAACGTGAGCAGGACGTAATGTACATACAGCAAAGGCGTTCGTATGTAACACTGCAGAAACGGCCCCTTTTGTATCGTACATTTCTGAATGAAATGCTTTCTGCTGTTGGTGAGCAGCTGTTGGCCCAATCCACATTTCACTCTCAGTGCCTGAGAGAAAAGTAATTTCCTGTGCTTCTGATTCAATCTTTGCAGTGCTTTCAGAAAAGCACAGGTATTGTTTTTAAGGAGAAAGAGTGCATTTATGATAAATGTTACACTATTTGGCTCAAACTGAGCAAATGTTTTTGTACTATTGTTAACCTAAAAATAAAAAGTTCAAACTGCTTTTGGATGCCCTTCTCACTTAACCTGAATTATCAAATTGTACATGGAAGAACTCTTTTTAGATAACATTTCTACAATGTTTTAAATTACTTGCTATCCCAGTGTGGTGGCAGCTTCACATTCCATTGTTTTCTAGATGGGAATGTTCAGCCTGCGACGAACTTCCCTGAAACTCGTCCTATTTGTCTGGGGGGGATTTTTTGTGGACACTGTGCACTACATATGACTGTTCTTGTTAAATCTGCTTGCGAATACCTAAAGAGGAGTCTGACAGCCGTCGTCTTTACATCAAATATTTTGAAAGCTGGAACTCACAGGTTTCGAACGTGTTTCGGAATGGGTCTTCCCAATAGCGTTTGGAATATGCCATAGAAAGGTAGATTTAGCGTATTTTGCAAAGACTACGGCTACACTTTATATACATCAGAGCGATGCACTTGTACGTGGAAATGTTGGATGTGATAGTGCTACAGGCTAAGTATTTCCAGTAATTAATCACTTTAAGGGTCTTTCTCCTATGGCAGTTGATGAATAATGTTGCGTTATAGTTTGAGGCATTGTGTTGTATTTCAGGTGTGGAAAACCTAAATTATGACATAGCATCGCTTAATACTCTTAAAAGTAGATTTATGGTGCAATCTGAAATTAATCTTTTCAAAATGTACTCTTCATTTTGTACTCTATTTATTTTGATTAAAAGTCCTGGAAAATGTATGTTTGAATGTATTGTTCTACTTGTAGCAGAACTTTAAGTTAATCATTTATTATATCATCGAAATCTCTCCCTCCGGTGTCAGAAAGAGTTTTATACAGATATTAGCCTTTAGTTTGTGAAAGAGTTTACAATCTGTCCTTACTTCTCTTCATAGTCTACTTTTAGCAGATAAGACTGCCTTCAGCAAATCTCTATTGCCAAAGGGTTATTTCTTTAACTCTTAGAACGAAGTTGGTAGAGGTTTATTTGGCAATAATATTTCTGATAATTTTAAAAGCTAAATTAGGGTTGCAGAGTAAATACTAACAAGTCATGACTCCTAAAAAGTGAAAGTAAGTTCTTTTGTAATTGCCACAAAATATTCACGTTTCCAGAAAATAGCCGTGAAAGCCTACCACAATACAGGTTTTACATCAGCTGTTATCCATTCCAGAGCGATACACCCTAGTGGCATTAATGTATTAGGTATCTTCAGTTTTCTTGTATCGTAATTTTGAGGTATCTCAAACTTATGTTAAAGTTGCCATACGTTATATTACTAAATTGTAACTATCAAATAGATAATATATTCAATACAGCCAATAAATAATGCAGATGTATGCAAATTTGACTACAAGGTGGTTGTGTGTTTTTTCTGAATGTTAATCTTACTCCGGAGCAGTCGTTTGTGTAGTACGTAATTTAAGGTGAAGAAACATGTTTAGCCTTGTTACTAAGTGTCATTAAGAGCTGTCTTAAAAATCTTTCTGGAAGGAAAGCTGTTTGTGGGAACTTCAGCGCAGCACTGTCCTCTTCCAAGAGCTGCGTTGGCCTGGGGACCAAACGGTGCGATCTCTCGAACCCTCTTACTCGAGCTCAGGAGGGGTTGGGGCAGCCCCTCAGCTGGTGATCAGACTCGGTGGTTGCCTGTTTTACAAAGGAGGGAGATGGCCAGATGCCGTCCGCTCTTGCTTCCCTCCCGAGCCATCGCCCATGGGTGTTACTTGTCCCTGGTCCCTTCAGATGAGCTCTAAAGGCAAGGATGGTTTCTCACCATAGAGCTTAGCAGAGATGGGGGCTGACTTTGCAGAAAGCCGGGTATAGTTTGATAAAGAACAAGATAAAAGACTGAAAATGAGGGCAGCAACTCAAGGGACCTGAGGGGTGAGCAATGAGTCGGTCTGTAGGAAGAAGGCAATGCCTTCATAGTCCCACTGACTGAGTAACTTCTTACTGCTTTCCTTTCACATACCTTAGGGATTGTATTTCTTATGTTTATTTGCTGAGAGCAAGCAGCTGGCCTGGCTTTAGCCTCTGCTTTCTCTCTCTTGGCTTCTGTGGGAAGAAAGTAACTTGAATTATGTTTCACAGGTCTGTGATTAACAAAATGTCCGGTCCTGAAGCACAGAGACAAATGCCTTCATGGGAGCTTTGTGGACAGTTAAGCCTGACAATGCGGCCGGTAAGTTCACCGAAGAGAAGAGCCCAGCCTCCCCTGTGCCTGCCCCTCTGTGTGGGGATAACGTGAATCGACTCCAGCCTTCCTAAAATGTTCCAAACCTGTCTCAGGAAACACATAGTAGCCAAAAGGACAGCCTTAATACTTCTTCCAGTCTCCACGTGCACCATCTACCTGGGTTTTAACCCACAACACTGCTGGCAAAATGCTTGGGTTGCAAGAATTAAGTCAATGCTGAGCAGCTGACGTGAAAGAACCGAGTTCCAAACCTTCAAAAGAAACCTTTTCGCTCCTGGTCAGGCTCCCGCAGTGCCGCGTTCGCTTGTGGTGCAGGATTTTGCTCATCGCTTTCCTGTATTTGTGTGACATGACATTGTAAAGTATGGGGTTTATAGAAGCCCCGAGGTAGAAGAGAAGCACGGCAATGAGGCTGAAGTACTGCACGAGGTCATGCAGGATGACTTCGCTCTGGGTGAAGAGGATTCGGCCAATGTGGAATGGGAGCCAACACAGCACAAAGGCCGAGACTACGACGGCTGAAGAGGAAGGGAGTGCACTTCAGTCATCTTGAGCAGTTTATTCTGCCTCTTTAAACTACTCAAGGGCCGAGACATGAGCTTGCTATGTTTAACCCAGCAAAGACAAGACCCGCTGCCTTGCCCAGCTGCTTTTGTGCTGTGGTTACTGGTAATCTCAAGCAACGAGGACTTAAGGTTGCGCACAAAATTGATTGTTTGCAATTAAAATAGGGCTCCCTACACCTATGTCATCCAGTAGAGATAAAGGAATCAAATCAGACTGGGGCAAAAGCAGCCTGTACTTAACGGCTACTGCCCACTCTTGGCCTGAAAATCTGAGTCACCGTTGGCATCCTACGACGGCTATCGGAGGGGAAGGAGCAGGGACGTGGAGGGGCCCCTCTGGGCAGCGGAGGGATGGACAAGGGGAGCAAACTGGACCAGGAGGCACTGAGGAAGAGGATGGGAAAACAGAGCATGCAGTAACCAAATAAAACCTGGCAGGAAACAGCTGCTGGATAGCTGTGATACGTTTTACTGATGGTACCTCCAGTCGTGGGTGCTGCTGCTTCCCTGCTGAGAAGGATTTCTGGGCAGGGGGTGTGGGAGGGATGGGGAGGAGGGCAGGGGACCCAAACCCTCCTGGTTTTGGTGTCTGCACCAAGGCACAGGTACCAGCTGGCATGGGACACAGGTCATGTTCAAGTAAGCCCGGACGGGTGGGTTGTTGCCATCCTGGACAAAGCCACAGTCACTAAGCTTGAGAAATTTTGCAGGGTAAATGGCTTTAATGACTTCCCCACAGCAGGGGAAGTGCCTGGTCAGGTTTTAAGTCACAGGATTTTCCAATTTCTTTAATTTAATCCCACAAGGTCAGAGATGGGGGACACACACGTGAGGAATGTAATCTCAAAACCACCAAAAGCCACGCTGATCTGCTTCCCCACTGTGCAGTAAGATCCCTAGCCTGAATACCGTGCAGTCAGGGCCTCCCCTTCTTACCAGAAAGAGCCAGGAACACAAATTAGGTGTAAAACCGTTGATTTTAAATCTGTGCAACCCTCTGTGTTTTGTCCATCCTCTCCACCGTCCCCTGCATCGCCATACACCCCGTGGGAGTGATTAAAGAAGGCAGCTATTCAGATTGGGTTTCTAAAATGCTCTTACCCAGCATTTTGAGAGTCTGCATGTGGGACCTTTTCCTGCCCGCAGGCTGGCAGGCCGGTGGCTGCTGCCCGCTCCACCAGAGCTTTCTGCGGATGAGGCTGTACAGCAGAGTCAAGCAGAGCATTGGCAGGAAGAAATAAATGGTGGAGACGCAGGTCATCGTCTCAAGCAGCCCCGTGTGGGCCACGTGCTCGGTAGATCTGCACTGCCGGCTCTCCTGGAGCAGGCTGCTGTTGGGGTGTTCCACCCCAAAGAGGAAGAAGATGGGGCCGGCGGTCAGGAGGGAGCAGCCCCACAGCTCCAGGATGACCCGTTTCACACGGCACTTGGTGATGGTTGCTTTGGTTCTCAGGGAAAAGCAGATGGCAAAGTACCTCTCCACGCTCACCGTGGTGATGTGCAGGATGGTGCAGTACGTGCATGTTTCGCTTAGGTAAATGGAGAACTTGCAAAAGTGCCTCCGGTTACCAGGTAGGGTACAACAGTTCTTTGATACTGGAAATTTAATTATCCCATTTGGGCCAGTTACATAATTTTCCATCGTTCTGTGTTTACTTAGGGCCTTTCCCACTTGAGCTCCTCCCCAGCATATGCCACTGAGTGAGAAATTCCTACTGACAGCGCTTTAATGACATTATTAAGATAGGATGGGAAAGCCTTTATTTGACCATCAGCCTTCAAAACGAGACAGTCTGACACTTAGCCCCGATTTACTTTCCACTTCAGAAAAGATCAGAGATTAGGAGCTGGAAAGCACGGGGGAGGTGAGGGGAAAAGGGGCCAGTGCAAGGGAAAAGGCACGGGAAGGCTCCGGGAAGCTGGAGGTTAACTGCACACAGCCAGAGAAAGCAGGGACACTCAGTACCGAAGAGGCTGCGTGTGCTGCTCGGCTCGACAGTGGGATGCATCCAGCCACGGTCCTCGGAAATTCCTCCATAACGCGGGAACTGGGGCGCCGGCAGAAGTGAGCGGGGTACCCAGTACAAAATAAACCTCCTCCGTTCTCCTCGGAGCTCTGCTCTTTGCAGTTTTTCTTGTCCGAAGGACTATTCAAAAGCCAGCATTTTGTAGAGCCAAATAGTGTGGGATTTGGGCTCGAAAGGTCAGTGCTGAACACAGTCACTGCATTGTGTTGACAGCTCCCCCGTTCTAACGCTAGGCAGATCTCTGCTGCCATTTCCAAGAGGCAGAAGTGCTGGCTGTGGGGGGTTTTTCAAGAGATTTAGGCACCTGAACACCTCAAAAAATGAAAAACAGCCTGTGTGCCAAGGCTTTACTTTGCTGCACCTTAAACACCTCTAAAAAACCCGTCTCAGAAGAAATCCCCAATACTTAACTCCGTGTTGGTGATTTAAATGGTGCACCTTGAGTGGAGCTAAGCCCCGGCCGGCGCATGCTCGCGCGGGCTGGACAGCGTGCGGCTGTTGTCCCTATTTATTGGAGCAGATAGCTCCCAGCTGGGAGACAGTTGCCTTTGATGAATGTCCCCCGTTCGGCGGTGGCAGACGGAGGAGTCAGCGCTCAGCCTGGCCACGCCATGACCCAGTTTCCTGTTTTCCGATGCTGAAAGAAACCCCAGTGTCTGGGCAGAGGTGAAGGGTGACTGCTCTTTCATTCGGCCGGCGTGCAGTGCCTCCGCAGCCAGCTGAACGCAGGCTTTCACAGCACGGCCATGCCCTGGAGGATTGGCAGTGGGGTGGAAGCTTTCACGGCCAGGCAGACCCACTCCAGCTCAGCTGCCCGCATGGAAGGCACTTGTGGCCTTGGGGACAAATATCTCCCCTGTGAAAACTGGCTCTCTTCTCCTCGCTCCAGCTCTTGGTCGTGCTGCTCAGCCTGAAGGGGCACCTCTGCGCAGCGGGGTTGGTGGGGAAGGTGGTCCCAGCACGGACAGGAGAGCTGGGGGGGGGGCAGAAGGGTCTTTGCCTGCTTTTGGGGGTAAACCCAGAGCCCTTCAGCCATATGAATCTCTCTCTTTTTTACTGCATCAGGAATAAATGGCAGTGACGGCAGATGGCCCGATGATGCCAAGTTTCAGCCTGATCCACGGCCTGCATCCAGTCCATGGGGGAAGAGCTCCCCTCCCCCTCTTCCCTAAAACAAGGGAAAAAAAGCAGGTTTTGTTTGTTGTCTAAGGTCAGTGTCTGGAATTCATCCTCCGTTCCCTGCTCGCAGGATGTTTTTGTGTAATATACTCTGACTCATGAAAGTCAAATGACTTGGACTATAACGCTACAGCGCTTCCAGCCAAAGAGCCTCAGCAGAGCCATTCTGGCCGCCTGCACCTCCAGCGCTGGCACGTGCCGAACGCAGGTTTTCCAGCTCCTCCAGCCGCCGCCGCAGCCGCGGGGCTGCCTCTGCCCCCCGCCAGGCCGAGTGTGGCACCCCCCATGGCTGGCAAACCTGCAGCATGGGTGGCCAGCCGCCGCCTCAGTACGTATATACAGGGGCCAAGTCAGATGTGAACATTGCATTTCTATCTAGGTAGGCTGAGCGTACAGCTTCCAGGTGTTAAACATCATCCTTGGTGTGGACAAGAAGCAGAGAGAGAGTCTCACTGCTGCTGGAACATTTTGCAACGCGTTGCAGGCATGAATCAGAGGGATCACAAGTTAACAGCTGTTTATTTCTTCTTGCTCTCAAAGGAGGTTGGCTTCTCTTCCCCGTTGGATCAGCTGGTCTAGTGCGGATATCGCATCTTCCTCCAGACCTTGCTTCGTTTGGACCATCGCCGCTAATGACAACACTATTGCAACTTCTTCTGGTATGCTGCTAATCCCCCCGTTGGATGAAATCGCAAGAAAACAATTTTTTTTGGTTCTGTTTTGCCTCAGAAAGCGAGAGAGAAACTTTTGATGAGACTTGCATAGAATGTATGTAGAGATCCTTGGGCTGCTAGGAAAACAAGCTCAAAAAGTCCTGCTGCCAACACTCTCATTTTTCTTTAATCCGGGGAGTGCCGACAATTTTAAAAGTGGCCATCAGAGTCGTTAATGAAGTAACATACCCTTTGGGTTCGTCACTGGACGAACGGCTGGCGTTAAGGCTATTCTGCAGCATGGGGGACGGGGGACAACCCCCTGAACCCATCAGACTTGGCCTGTGCCCTCGCCTATCACTGTGTCTCCGCAAATATTTTTTTATTAAAAAGAATTTCTGCGTCGCAGAAAGGTAGTTTTTAAAAAGCATAAAGGATAAAAGCCTTTAAAAAGGATAAAAGCTCTACCTCACCCGACAGGGGCCTGGCCCGGGGAGGGAGCTGAGAGGCTCACTCTGCGGGCCCCACCCCGCTGTCGGCACACGGACCGGCGGACACCGAAACCCCCGTTTGTGCCGCGGCCGTTACAGGCCTCGGGGGCTCGTTTGCTTTGGCACAGAACGGAGGAACGGCAACATCTGCGTTACCCGGGCCGCTGCCAGGGCACCGCTCCTCCTCCTCCGCCTCCGCGCCGCCGCCCGGGCCCGCCGCCGGCCAGGCCGCGTCTCCATGGCAACGGCCGCCGTAGCCGCGCTCGCGGCTCCCCGGTCACGCGACCGGAAGCGGCCGCTCAGGGCGAGCGGAAGCGATGGAGCCGGCGAAGATGGCGTCTCCCAAGAGCGCGCCGAAAGACGCGCAGGTACGGCGGGCGCGGCGGGGGCTGGAGGGGCCGGGGCGGGCCGGGGCGGGCCGGCGGAGCTGAGCGGTGCCTCTCCGGCCTGCAGGTGATGGCGCAGATCCTGAAGGACATGGGCATCACGGAGTACGAGCCGCGCGTCATCAACCAGATGCTGGAGTTCGCCTACAGTAAGCGGCGGCGGGGCCGGGCCGGGCCGGGGGCTCCTCCGGGGGCTGGCACGAACGGCTGCGCTGGTCCGGGGGAGGGAGGTGCGCAGGGAAGCGCCGGGGAGGGGAGGTGCTGTCTTTGGCCGTGTTTCCGTGGGGGGGGTCCCATGTCAGTCATTAAAAATAACCCTGAGGGAAGCAGCGTTGTCTTTTTCAGTGCCAGCTGGGTGGGATTGGGGAGGAAAGATTGATTTTCTTTAATCCAGCCTCAACGAGAGGTTCTGTTTTTCAAAGGGTATGTGACTACTATACTGGAAGATGCAAAAATTTACTCGAGCCACGCAAAGAAATCCAGCGTCGATGCAGATGACGTGAGGTTGGCAATCCAGTGCCGGACAGACCAGTCGTTTACATCTCCACCTCCAAGAGACGTAAGTAAGACTGTATTGATAAAAACAGAACGCGATAAAAGACAGCAAGCGGGAACGTAACCGTGTCTCTCCAGTTCTTGTTAGATATTGCAAGGCAGAAAAATCAGACGCCGCTGCCGTTGATAAAGCCTTATTCCGGACCCAGGCTGCCGCCTGACAGATACTGCTTGACAGCTCCCAACTACAGGCTGAAGTCCTTGCAGAAGAAGGTAAGGGGTTTGGGTAGGGAAGGATTCTCCTAATGCCCACGTTGTTTGTCAGGAACGTTCTTGGAATTGAGGGTTTTCCACACCTCTGAAGGGATACATGTGGGCAAATGTGTCAAAATAGTGTTTGAAACTAGGGTAGTGGTCTTTACCTCTGGGAATTTGCAAGTATTCTTACTGGTAGGTAGTTTCAAATGCAAAGTGTATTAAAAAAAAGTGTCTGTGAATCTTTTTAGCATTAAAGCAAAATTGTCGAGTCGAATATCAGATTGTAAAAGGCAAAAGTGAGGTTTTAGTATAGATATTAAAGGGTAGTTTGTACTTATACCTTTGATGTTTCTGCTTTAGAGGGAAAAGATTTACTTTGCTTGCTGGAAAATGCTGCATGCCTCGGTGTGTAGGATTTCATATATATTTCCCCCATTTTAAAGAAAGAATTTTAAAAGCTGAGATTAAGTTCAGATTCCAGGCGGTTACAGGGGACATGCCTTGGTGCTAGCTGTAGAGTAGAAGAATAACTGTCGATTAGAATGCTCTAGTTGCTCTTTCCAGTAGAAACTAACCTGATCGACCCGAGTGCTGTCTGTCAGACCAGCTGCCGATCTCTGGCGTTGTGTCACACCCAGGAGCTCTCCAGCTCACACCGGCGATGTTCACGCCGTGAAGAGTTTGAGAACTTCTGTGTTGGAATACAGATCGCTGTCGTTGCTGTGAAATAGGCTCTCTGTGGTTTCCCAGGAAGAACCGTTTCTTCTGTGCCTGTTAAGAACTGCTAATTTCTAACGGGATGCTAAACTGAATGTTCTCTCTCGACAGGTCTCTTCCTCTGCAGGAAGAATAACAGTCCCTCGCCTGAGCGTCGGTGCTGTCAGCAGCAGGCCCAGCACTCCTACTTTAGGTAGGCAACAGCTCCCTTGGGGTTTCCCATGTTGATTTTATGAAGGAAAAAAGTAATGAGGAGTGATTTAAAGCGTGCTTCAGCCACTGAGGACGTGTTGGGTGCCACCTGAACTTAATGTTCTTTGACAGCATCAGAAAAATTAAATTCATTTCAAAAAGATGATTGTAATCTTTGATACGTACATACATCGCTGGCATCCTGTATTTTCATTCCTGTATTTGTGATAACTTCTATATGTGAAGAGACTGTTCAAGAAACTTACATAAGTTTGAGGTTTTTTTCCTCTAGTAAGCACCACACTGGACTGCAAATAGCACTAAGTAAAATCTATATAGCACTAAATAGAATCCATTTTTAAAAGGTTCACAAAATTTATGTCTGAGCGTGTGCACTTACATATCAGTGTGTGTTTGTAGCCTCGAATTTTATAGGTCTTGAGTAAATGTGCAGTTCTGCCTGAAAATCTGACTCCTGGATATCCGGTATGAGTATGTTCCCATGTGTTCCCACTACTTTGAAAATAATAGGTTCCACATTTATGAGTGCAAGTGTGTATATGTTTTTTTTTTTTTTTTTCATTTATCTTTTGACTGAGTTGGTTTGAATTTCAGGTACACCTTCAGCACAAACGGTGTCTGTCTCAACAAAAGTTGGCACTCCAGTGTCACTGACCGGTCAGAGGTTCACTGTACAGATCCCGTCTTCTCAGGCAGCAGTCAAGTCAGGTAAAACACAAGCTGTAAAGATCAGCAGTGCTTTTTGGTGTCCTTTTTAGCAGAATGGAAACGAATTTACAGTAATAATGTGGGAAATGACTTCCCCTCTTCTGTTTTTTAATATTTGCTAATCTTTTGTGCCTCCTGACGTAAGGCAGGCAGTCCTCTCTGGTCATTCCAGCAACTTCTACTTTTAATTCCTATTTCTAGCACAGTGGTGCCAACTGGAACATCCAGCGTTTCAGGCGGATTTCCCTTACACCCTAACTGCTGCCTCTGTGCTCTGGCTCTTTTGTGCTCACCCCGCTAGCATTTTCCTGTCTTCCCTACTTCACTCTCAGTATCATTCCAGGGTTTTCAGCCCGGAATGTTCTAATAGCACGCTTCTTTATTGGGTTGGAAGTTCTGTTTCAGTGGGGGAAAATCAACTGTTATTTTTTCAAGCTTTTCATTCAATGACTTTTTTTTTTTTCCCCCACAGCCACACCAACTACTCCGACAGTTCAGAATGTTCTAATTAATCCTTCGTTAATTGGACCAAAGAACATTCTTATTACTACAAATATGGTGTCATCACAGAATACATCTAATGATTCGAATCCCTTGAAAAGGAAGCATGAGGATGACGACGACTATGATAACTTGTGAAGAGACTGTCCCATCCCCTTCTGTTCTTCAGTGATTCATATTGAGTCTGATAAGCTTTTTGCCAAGAGTTCTTAGTAAACGGTGCGAGAGCGTGTAAATACTCTGTTAATGCGCGGTTGGGTGCAGAGTGAGAGAGAGATCATTGCCTGTGGAAAGAGAAAAAAGCAACTCATCTTTTCCTGTGGCCCGTAATGTCTTTTGAGCCTCCACAGCGGTGGTGAGCACTGGTCACAGAACAGTCGTCGCGTCTCCTCTGTCGCCTTATTTCTAACAGATGTGTCCGTGTCTCTCAAGCCTGGTGAGCCAGGTGCTGGTGGTACTGCCCCGTGCCAAGTACAAATCATTTTTAGAAAACACTGGGTGGTGTGACCTAGATACTCATTTCAAATAACACCAAAAGCAGAGTCCTGGGTGAGGCGGGACCTAGCTGGGGCGTATCGGCCTTTTTCTTTTTTCCCCCCAAATACATTTGCTGCTTCTAGGTTGCGTTAGCTGCGTACACTGTTCTCCCTGCGCAGTTCCAGTGGGCGTGAGGATTATCTCTTAACAGTAGAAATGCAGATGGGAGAGAGACGAGGGGGTTTCTGGGGAACGCTTAACTTTGGCTGACCTCTGGTATCCATTAATCCACGGCTTCCGTTGACCTACGCCAGTACCCACAACTCAAAAGTTAGAGAAGAGGTAAAATCCCAGCCAAGATTTCTTATTTATTTACACCGAAGAGCTGCACCTCTGTCAGTCGTCGCTTCGTTAAGCTTGTGCTTATACATGTGTCGAATAAAATGTCACTGTCGCCGTGCGGCGAAGGGCGGATCCCCTCAGCTGGGCTGCGAGTGTCGGACTTGACTCCGCGGGTTCCTGCAGATGCTTTTGCGGTGTATCAAGATCCCAAGTCTGCTCTGCTAAAAGACTGAATCAATTTAATGTGGTTTTATATATGAAACAATAAACAAAGCGGTGTGTGTTTTTAACAGTGTCTCTCGGTAAAGGCTTTAGCTTGTACTGCCCTTCATAACGCATCTTTTCTCATGCTGAGCTTGACGTGACTTAGGCGGGGAGAGCTCTTGCACAAATTGCAACTTGGTTGCAAACGCAAAATCACTGATTTCTCACGAAGGCCCTTAGAGGTTCATGAGTGGTTGAACGTACCGGCTTTTAAATGGAGGCAGCAGCTGCCTCTTCCTGACGCTTTTGTCCAGCAGTGAAGTTGGCTGACGGCCGCCCTCGCTTTGCCCCGGGCTGGCTCCTGGAGCGGGTCCCGAGGCTGCTGTGCCTGCGCCGCTCTCTCCAGCTGCTGTGTTATTTTCAGGTTGCTTTTTTTTTTTCTGGTTTGAAGAAACACCAAATAAAACTCGCTTTTCACTGTGGGAAAAGGAAGAGCATATGGGTGACTTCTCCGTGTGAAGGCTTATATAAAGATTGGAGGAAAAAACAATCCTCAGCAGCACGTGGGGAAGGAGAAGCACGGGGCGGGCGCTGCCGGGGTGGCACAGCCCCGCAGGGAAGGCCGAGGGGGCCCAGCGGGGGCAGAGGTTGGGGGGTCCCGGCCTCAGCCCCCGTATTTCCATGTGGATTTGTGTTACGCACACGCACGACGTCCCAGGGACCTGGTCTGCTTTGCTGGGCTTTTTTATACACACACCCGCATACATATGTGTATATATGGCAGGTTTTTTCATATATATGTATGTACGTACACACACACATATAATTGTATTATACACTCTCCAACTCTCCCAGACACCTTCTTTATATATATATTTAGACAGTATATATAAAATATAGTGTGTATATAGAGACTATGTAGTAGTGAGCTATGTGTGCACATAAACACACTCAGTCACCCTTATATATGTGTGTGTATAATATGTGTATATACATGTGTATATTCATGCAGACACTTATTCTTTTATGTGGATATATGTATTTATATATCTATATATCTCAGACACCCTTTTATATAGTCCTGTAACATACACAGCATACAACATTTGACAATGTACATAATGTATGTAATTTTTTTTTTATTATTATACACAGCCACAATCTCATAGACATTATTCTTACATATACAATATTCAAAAAAAATTATGTGTAAATAAAACTATGAAATCCTCTCACATGCCCCCACTTTTTAAAACACTTGTTTTAAATACATATGTATTTAGCCATACGTACACACGAAGGTTTAGGTTACACACATGCATGCTTGCTCTCTGTCACCTATTTTATACACACATATGTTTATTTATACTCTTTCTGTAAATGCACACACAGTCTCAGGCACTCTTTCATTTCATATATATAAGTATATTTCACTTCTTATTTATATATATAAGTATAAAATAATAATGCAAATATATAACAAAACATTATATATAACATTTTATATATGTTATATCTTATGTATCATGTAGTCTCATTCATATTTATACTTGCTAGTATATAATACATAGCTATGTGGTTGCATATTGTATATTCTATATACTTACAGATTAGCACATTATTTCTAATTACAGATTACATACTTATATAACCCCCCCACCCCCTTGCAGTCTCCTTTTACGTCCCTACGTATAGTTGCACTCTGTACAGCCTCAGATACCCTTTTTCCTATCTACAATGTGACACGTAAAGGGCACTGATTGATAATCCCTAATCTGTAACGCCCCTCGTGTGTATATACACCCCCCCTCGCTCTGCCAGCCACCTGCTCTTGTGTATATTGTAATATGCAGTATAGATGATACAAACGTATATTGTGTCACTATTTAAATACTTACAAACCACCTCACGCCCTCACTCTTGCTCTCACCTAGACATCTACTCTTTCATACACCTATAGTTGTACTCTACACACACGGCAGAGAACCTTTTTATATACACGCTACATAGTACATAATATTACTATAATATTACTATATTATTATATAATGTGTAATGAATAATAATATATTATTATTCTATTAATCTATTAATAATAGATTAATTAAATCTAATAATCTATTAGCTAGCATCTATAATACATATATAGTGGAGCTAAAACACTTAGAAACCTATGCTTTTATATACATATATGTTTTTTTATACTTTATGCACACACAGGCTCAGACACCTTTGTGTCTGTATATACACATATAAAAAAATATATTCAATATGCAATATATACTATAACATTAAAACATAACAGAATAGAGAACATATAACAGTATCTTATGTAATGCTCATATACCCTATAGCATGCATATCTATCCCCCCCCATATTTTTATATGCTTTTTTTTTGGTGTATGTATGTATATTTTTTTTTTTTTTTTTTAAAAATAGAAAACAGTTGGACTTGGTGCTCTTAAGGGTCTTTTCCAACCCAAATGAGTCTCTGACTCTCTATTTCTATGGTCTCTATACACATAGTATCAGACAGACTTTTATGTATCTAAAAACCTATAACTTCTTCTATTACATAAAACATAACCTATAGTGTATATAAAATACAGATACACATCCACACCCAATGCTCACAAGCAGCTATTCTTTCATATATGTAATATTCTAATACATATACATTTATATTCTCACACACGCATGCTCTTGTTCACACAGTGACACAGCTTCTTATATACATATGTGCTACAAAGCCACACAGTCTCGCACACATGCATGTGTGCACACAAACATGTATATAAAAATATGGTTGTGTTGTTTTTTTTTAAATATATATTTTTTATTTCATATATAACAGGGCAATGATATTGGCCACACCATCCTGGGTGCCCCCTTGCGCCCCCCCGGGGCAGCTCATCAGTGGCTGTTGGGCTCCTGGCACTGCATCGACACAAAACGAAGATGCTCGTCTGGATCTAAGCACGGAGCGCGTCCCCGAGCGTGTCCCATGGCGCCGGGCATTGGCGTGATTCGCGCTCTGGGGGGCCCACGCGGCTCCGTGACCGCTCCAGCTGGCCAAAGCACGGCATGGCTCTGCACAGCTTGGCATGGTTTGGCACGGCTTGGTGTGGCTTGGCACAGCTTGGCGTGGCTCGACATGGCTTGGCACAGCTTGATGTGGCTTGGTGCAGCTCGGCACGGCTGGGCACAGCCCTCGCTGGCCCGGGCAGTGGCTCGGGGTGCCAGGCGCTGCTGGTCAGGCCCATCCCCAGCCTTGGGGCTTTGTGCAGCGCTGGGGGGAACTGGCTCCACCACCTCCCCGTCCCGGTGGGGAAAGTGCCTTGCCGGTGTCTCCAGCGCAACGCAGCACGGCCCATGCTAAACCCAGCGCCCAAATAGGAGCTGGGCGGTACGAGGGGATGAGATTGATGCAATGCTTCAAAAAAACCCCCATTTTGCTGATTTACAGCTTTTCTTCTTTTACAGCTAAATAGGGCAGGGTCCCTGCCCCGTCACGTCAGAGGTGTGGCGGGGCTCGGGGCACAGGCAGGCGAGCCCTGTGCAACCGGGCTTCAGGTTCACAAAACTCATCCTCTTCCAGCAGCGGAGGCTAAACTGAACGCCATCGGTCAAAGCAGACCGTTGTCCCGCACAGCTGCTCCTCTTCCAGCGAGGCAGCAGCATTTGGGAAAGGCAAGGAGAGACCTGCCGCCTCGGCCGCTCCCCGGGCGCCTCCTGGAGCCACACGGGTGAATTATTTCATAATCCTGTCTGGAAGTAGGACAAGTTTGCTTAAACCACAGGCATGTGTTACCTCGTGTTTCACCTGCACAAATATTTGTTGCCTTTGTGCTGTCTTTGTTCTTCAAATATGAAACGATCCTGACTCACAGTTTCTAAACCCCTGCACAAAGGATGGGAAGGTTTGCGGGATGAGGTGGACTCCCTTTCGCTGGGTAGAGTCCTCACAACTTACACGCTTGTTTAAATGGCTTCAAAACAAATGTTTTACAACTACCAGGGACCTTTATACACTTGGAAAGCAAAAAGATGACTGAAGTGAGAAGAGCAGCCACCTCATAGCCCTTTATTGAGGGGACCACGTGGGATTGCGTCTTGGCTTGCGGTTTTCACAGGCAACGCTTGCCTGTGCCTCACAGAGCTCCTAGCATGGCTCTATGAGCGAGAGCGCAGCACCATATTTCATTTTGCAGACAGCCCTGCCTCAGCAGAGGAACAAGCTTGTAAAAGAGAGTGAAGGGAAAGTTACATTGCTCATTCATGCTGATACTAATTTTATTTAGGAGAAACAGGGCCGTTATGTTTATTAAAGACATGTCTGAACATGAGAAAAAGGCCGCTCAGCTTGCACTGAGCCAAAAGCCACATAATATTGCACCAAGGCCAAGAAGATCACCATAGAGGGCTCTCAGTGGACTGGTAACGCAGCATTTGTGTTGTTAATATTACCACTGAAGGGGAAAATAAAAAATTACAGCCTCACCTTTTCTTCATGCTGCGACTCAAAAATTAGGATGTAGTGGCAAGGAGGGGAAAGGAAAGCAGTAGTAGCCAGTCTGGGCTGCCTCCTGTTTGAGTAAGGTATGACAGAAAGATCTAGAGCTAGTCCTACTGGCAGTCAGCACAGCAACTGCTGGAACAGTTTTGAGACTAATCTCAATTGCAGAGTGCCTGTGTGGTTCATTGTACACAATAATGTAAAATTAAAAGTCAGGGTCTGTAAGTAGTTACTTTATTAAAGCTACAAAACCAAGTTAAAATTACTACAATATTCACATGTGGCTAGCAAGTTTCTAACTTCATTGAACAAGGCTAGAGCAGTGCCCCAAAGGGTACAGGAACACTGACCATTTCATAGCTGCTAGCTACTTTAAGACTACAGACAGCACCTCCGCAAGATGGAGCACCAGCGGATCTCACAGCAGCTTGGAACAGTTCCTCACGCTGTAGTGGAAGAGGCAGTGCCCAGATTTCCAGTGCAAATGCAAAGTTCTTTCAAGATTACGGATTAGACTGTACCCAACGTGTTCACAGCTCAGGCTGAGGAAGGCAGCTGGAATGAGCAACCTGGATAAATTGCCTCCACTCGCTACAGAGTTTCTTTCTCAAGACCCACACATAAAAATATTTACAAAGAATCAGACACAATCTAGCAAGAACTAGTGTTTGACTCCCTTGCTGAAGCCAGCAGCTGTCAGGCTTTTGCTGCAGCAAGAGACCCCAACACTTTTTTAAAAAAGTCACCAGGAACGTGGTCTGAAGAAGCACAGCGCAACCCGGTCACAGGGCACCTTCTGGGCTCATAAGTCAAGCTCCTCTTTGATAGGGGTGCAACCTGAGAAGAAGCTGGTATTGCTACTCAGAATTCTCTTCTTTCTCTTTACAAATGGCACCTGGTTCTCCTGGGACTCCTCATCTCTCACGAGCAGGGAAGCAGCAGCGCTGGGCTTCTTCATGAAGACATCTTGGTCTGTGATATCTTTCAGGACCTGTGGGAAAAGCAAGGAAGACAATTTTGGTGTTGGTCACTGCCCTGAAGAAGCCAGCCAGCTTGCACTAGAGCCTGGCGGCAGCACATACAGAAGTTGCCAGGCCAACGTCAAGAGTTGCTTAATTTCTTTACTCAAGTCAAAATTCTAAGGACAAACTCATGGGCTGAGCAGGAGACAGCATTTGGAGTAGCATGCAAAGGGTACACGTGGGGTAAGTGAATTCGTTTAGCTGAGGCAAAGTTACAGCTGCCAAGACAGAGTACACAATGGCTTAAGAACAGTAAGTTTGGATGTAGACAGATATGATTTTGTCCTATGAGCTCCTCAATTACCAGTCTCTTATTGCTGGAAGGTGCAGCAGGCAAGCCCGGTAAGCCTGTGTGGCAAAGTTTTAGTATGAAAACTTAAGAATTCAGCTTAAATACAGATACAAAACTTAAACACAAGATGGCTTGACAGCTGTAGTCTGTTCAGAATTTTCTAGCAGCAGTCTACCATCTTGGGTTTTTTCCTTCTTTAAGATCCATCACCAGCTGTAAACGAGGTGTGCACACATTCAGAGCCACTGCTCTTTCTCACAGCGTCAGGCAGTACCTTTGTAGTTGGTGTGATGCACACAGGCTGAAAGAAGGTCTCTCCTGCAGTCACTTCAGTGGGGTCTTCAAGTTTGAAGGAACCTTCAGAGTCCCTTGTTTGGTTCTCACACAGCGTGGCATCCTGAGGGGCAATACTATTTTGAAGCACTTTGATGATACCCATCCCTTCCTTTCCCACCAACAGCTGAAGAAATACCAGGGGTCCCTAAGCCACCTTCTCTCCAGTTGCAAAGTAGTTCATAGTACAGGATGCTAGATGCCTCTGTCAGGCAACTGGTTTTGTAAAATAGTCAATAATTAAAGAATTACTATGGGAGGTCTCTGCTTCAAATCTCTAAGATCTAAGAGCAAGGCAGGCATTTCTACCAAGAGTTCTGATGAATGTCAGCTGCTTATGAACCTTCCTGATGCTACAACCCCCTCCCCAAATTATCCCTTCCATTCTTAAAAAAAAAAAAATCTGCAAATGAGTTCAGTTGTATCTTTAGCTTCAGATGGCATAAGAATTTTTATTTACTAAGTGCAAAAGAAAGACTTAAATTGTTTGTCTTTAGATTCACGGCTGACAACTGGCAGTAGGTAAATCTACATGCCTTGGGACATCATGCAAATTTCTGTATTTAGTGCAAGAGCCTGGTACTGCAGTAGAAAGCTTTGTACTCAGTTACCACAGATAAACACTGAATTACAGCGACATCTACAAATGTTTCAGAAAGGTGCACAAGCTTTAGCTTGACTAACTGTGCATGTATGCTAACAGCATAACCGCTTATCCATTGATCCAGCTTTGCTTAAACACACTGCGTAGTCTGGATGTGGGGCACAGGCCCTTTTGCACCCACAAACGCAGCACTACTCACCGGAAAGCCAGGGTCTCTATTCCTGCATTTTGCAGAGTCACAGCTACAGCCTTCAGTGCAGCCCACCTTCTGCCTCCTGCAGCCACACTGCCGATTCCCACACCGGCCCTTGCAGGAGCACTGGGTAAGAGAAGAGTTCTGTGCAAAAGAGCTTCAGTGTTTTATAGGCTGTGTCTAGAGTGCCACAGCTGTCAACACCTGAAGCAATCTAAAGGACAGTACCATCCCCAAGCTGCCATAAACCTTTTATTGTTTCACTATCAGTTCTGCATCCCAGAAAAAAAAAAGAAAATGGTCTTTCCAACTACAGAGCCATCTCTTGCTTCAGCATCCCCAAAATAAGCATCTTTAATTACTCAGTCCCTGACTTCACATTATCCAAAAGGATGCCAGTTTCAGTGTCAGTTAAACAAGCTAATGTCTGCGCACTAGGAGGCAAACCCGAGCCACCGCACCTAGGGCCCTCCATCTAGATGGAGGTGACCCGATTTAGCTACTTCACGGCGCATCAGAGCCATGAATCTCTGCTAGTCCAGGTACGTGAAGCAGTAGCACACTGCACAGATCAGCTGCTCCAAGCTACTAGTTCTGAACTGAGCAGTAATTTGCACTGGAGTTCCACTGGGCTACGTAAATGAATTCAGGAGAGCCAAGTGTCAAGCACAAACCCTCCTTCCTGCAACATGGCCCAAAAGAACTCCCCAAAACCCAAACCACCGATAGTACTGTAGTTCAGAATTTATCAGGTTGGCAAGCTCCAGTGAAAGGAACTAAAGCTAGACCTTTAAATTCATAAGTTTTTCTGTGGTAACTGCTGACATTTTCACAGTCACTCAATAGTGAAATATGTAATAATTTACCCCTTCATGAGAGGGGAAGAAGAACACATCTCACAATGGGGGTCTGGCTTCACAGCCATTCAAGCCCAAAGAGGCCCATTGGTTCACAGTGACTTGTGTTTAGCACATTCAAATCGACTCTTTCGTCCCATCAGGAGCTAACTGAGCAGCAGGCTGAAGCTTCAAGCCCAGCAGACTGATGCAAACAGAAGGTGGAAGCTAAGGCTTCTGTCAGTACACCACAGTGGGAACAGTACATAGGGATACATGACAGGCCATCCCTTTTTTTTTTTTTCCCCCCTCCCCTAAAATAGGCTCCATGAAGGAATAAGGCAGCTGTTAGAGCTCACTATTTTGCTGCTGTCGCAAACATCTAGGCCAGTTCAGCCACAGGGAGCAGGACAGAATGTGTGTGTCTCATGGTAGAAGATGACTTGTCTGGTGAAAAACTATTTAGGAAGGTGTCGCTGACTATAAGCAACTTTTGCTCTTTCTGTCAGATATGATAAATAACCAATGCCAGCAGTACTGCCACATTAAGGCTGTTCAGAACAACAGCGGAGACACTACGATCTCACTGTTGCTCTGTACACGTACTAGATCCTTAGGGATTCAGGCAAGCGACTCCCACATAGGTAACAACAAGTCAAAGGTAACCACAAGTCAAAGGTAACCGGATCTTACCCCCATCATGCTTTTCTTTGCTCCTTTGACTGCTTTTACTGGAACCCAGTCTGCATCCTCCACCTCCGCTCCAGACTCCCCCGAGTCAGAGAACAGCTCTTCCACATCCATTTCTGGGGTTAGCGCACGGGGTTTTGCTGTCGTTTGTCGGCGTGTCTTTGGCTACGCACAGAAGTTACAAGGGTTGAGGCTCCAGAAGAAATAACAGTAGGTTTACCTTTTATTAAGGCACTCCAGAGTCCCACCATCACAGCCCCGTTCCTCTCAGACAGCCAAGAAGGCTGTAGGGTTAGGGAGGAGACAACAGATCAAATTGTCAGGATTAAAAATTCAATCAGTCAATTTAAACTGCTACAGCTGACAAATCCTTGGAAATTTAATAGATTAGTGTCACAGTCCTGACAAAATAGTTTTAAATCATTTACTCCTCCCAGCACTAAGATTTATCTCTCTTGTAAGGCAAAGATAAAATTTTCTATGACAGATGCTTTGCTCCATGATTCAGAGAAGACACCTGGATTACTAAGGAAGCTACAGAGTCAGATATAATTAGACTGAGAAAACAGGTTTGGTTTTTTGTTTGCCTTTTTTTTTTTAAAGATAGAAAAACTAGTGCAAGCTAGTTTCAGAAGTATTCTGAAAACAGAAACCTTAAGGTTTGTCTGAAGTAGAGAACAGGCCTACTTCAATAAGCAGAACAAGATGCCTTGTAAAAAGCAACTTGGGAGAAAGAAACTGAGATTATTAATAGCCAACATCAACATTTGAAAAGAACCCAGGTACAATACAAGCATGAGAACTGGTATGCAAAATCTTTACTTTGGGCGGAATATAATCAAAAGAAGAATCTGGGGACTCGGATGGCATTTGCTGAATGTGACGGAGCTTCTGTCCACTGGCAACCTGGAGGAGCAGCAGTTTCTGTTAAGAGGGACAAAAAAGTTGGCAGTTGGGTTAATGTGTTCTGCAAAGCTAAGCAGCTCTTATGACTTATGTCTGTACAGATCTCTACCTGTTTAAGAGTATCATTTTCCTGGAGAAGTTCTTGGTTCTTCTCACAGATCTCCCTCATTTTCTCCAGCTCTTCCTCCTGTTTGCAAGACAAGATGAAATCTGTAGGCTTACACAGGGGTAGCACAAGTGGTTGTTCAGGACAGATTTTTCTACTGGGGTCTTTCTTGCAAGATCAAAGGGGCTTCTTTGTATTCTCCAACAGGAGGATCAGCTCTGACCAATCAGGAAATTCATTAGTGCCACTACCTTGTTTCATGCGTAACACTGCCAATACAAGAGAGAGAATTTGATCCTTTCAGAGTGACCATTTTAAGTTCTAAACCTTCCTCTGTTTCTAAGGTTTATCTCCAAATTAGGTGCACCTAGGACTGAGTTTGCTTTAATACATCACCGAACATGCCCTTCCACAGGAGCTTGCTACACCGCTTAATTCTTAGTGACAAGACAAGGTGCAGCTTGTGACATGTTTATACGATCAAGCTAAAGTTCTTCCATTGCTGATAGCACAGTGGAGCTGTGCTCAGCAAAGGATTAGTAATAGCACGTTGAATATCCTAAAGGTGTTCTGAGCATGGAAGAAGTTTGCGTGAGCTGGTCAGATTGTGGCAGGCGTCATTGCTGCATTTATGTTTATTTAATGGAAGAAGATACATAAGAGAAAAAACCCACAGCCTTATTCAAGCCTGTATAGCAACCATCCCCTGCAACAAATTAAATGGAGCAATTTTGTCTACAAATAGAAATGCTCTCAATCCTTCTGCACCTTCCTTACTCTAAAGCTACTATTCCAAGTAACAGCATAAGCACCCCTCCCCAAGCCACATCCAGACACCCTACCTGGAACCTGAGTCGCTCTTGTAGCTGTTTCTCTTGCTCATTTAGCGAATCTTCCAGTTTCTTCTCTGCTGCTTCTTTTTGCTGAAACTGGCTAAGCAGGTACAGAACCTAAAAGCAAGTTAATATAGCAGAGGCACACAGGTGTGAATTTCTAAAGAGATATCTGGCAGCTCAGGCAAAGACCTTGACAATTGCAGAGATTCTTTGTGCTTCTTCCAGCATGATTCTGCCCGGATCTATTTTAAAAGCTATCTTGTGCTCAGGTGTAACATCCTCACTTAAAGCATTGCTAAAAAGTTGTTGAATAAGACACCTTGCATAGGACACAAGATGAATAGGAAGATTTCTTGGGCTTTTGTTAGCTATCCTGCAAGAGCCTAACAAATCTTGATCAGATGTACAGCAACAGATTGGTTTCAGCACAACACTTCGCCTTTATCTCTGAGCATATCTGGGAATCAGAGGAGTCCCAAGACACAGGAGCTCTCAAGATTTCTCTCTCTCATGTTTTACCTTCTCCTGGTGTTGTTGTTCCTGCACCAAAAGCTGATTTTGGAACTCGGCCTCCATCTCTGTTATGTGGTTTCGCTCTTCAATCAGCATCTTTTGTATGTCTGAACAGTTGGCTTTACTCTGCTGAAGACTGCTCTCCAACTTGCCTTCCTGCACTTTTGAGGAGACCAGCTGAAAGACAAAAGCAAGGTGATTGCTTGGGTCAATGAGTTCCATGTTTCATCATGTCTGTTGGGGCAGACATGCTTCAGCCTGAAGGCGAAGCATTTCTGCCTAACTTCCAACCACCCTAAGAATCGGTCTGGCCATCAGCCACAAGGAGGCTAGGTGAGACAGAGCTAGACATCTGACAGCCAGTATGGAAGTGCAAAACAGATAGCAGGAAGTTTTGTTAACAGTTCTAGATTAATCTCCTTTCCTGCAGCACTTTAAATCTCAGTATTGGGGGAACCCCAAAAATGAGTTGTTCTCTCATACTAGCTCCTTCATTCTTCTCCTTTACTTTCCAAGCACCAGGGACTGGTACACAAGTCTGCCATTCAGTTGCTCTTTCCTTGATTCCACATTAGCCCAACTCCAGCTCTCTCCTACCCCCAGACTTGTTCAAGCTTCTCCCACCCCAGCATCCATTCCACTGCTTCCACTCTGACCTCAGAGTGGTCCCCTTGTTTCCCTGCAGATTGCCTACTTGTTCAGTAAGTATTTTTAGGTACTTTCTCTTCCCTTCCACTTCTGAAATTTGTCTCTTCCCTTTTACTATTCCTATGCAAGCCTTCTGTAATCACAGCTTTAGCTGATATCTCCAGACCTGCCTCTATTCTGTTTCCATCTTCCCTGTTCTTTTTGGATTTCACTCCCCAAAATGATATACAGTACAGCAGAATATTTTAATCAGAAGTTGCAAGGGAAATAAACCTCAATCCAGTACAGCAGTGCTTCACTTGAATTCATCTCTGCTATCAGCCTGTCACTTCCTTTCATTCCTGGCTAAGCACTTAGAGCCTTTGTTTTTAGTGATAAAACAGGCAAATTCAGAATTTACCTCTCCAAGAAGATACTTCAAAGCACATTTAGCCTCTAGAATTGTTGCAATACTGTCCCAACGCTGTTTCACACGATCTCCATTGTCTGCGTCTAAGAGTTTCTGCTGTAGATCTGCTATCTGGGCACTCCTTTGGAAGAACACGTGTATTTGATGTTACAACACAGGAGAAAACCTGGGCTAAAGTTAATGTTACCAGAATATCAGACAAAATAATTCAAGTTAAAATTTTGACTGCTTAGTACAGCAGCTGCAGACTGCAATGCTATACCAGGGAGTTTCTCTTCCCCTCTGCATTTCCAATTAGAAGTGCAGTGTTTCCCTCATACAGACATGCTCTCAAACAGCTAAGAACAAAGCAATCTTAGTGACTGAGTAGTGTCCTCATATCCACACATTTTGGAAAAATTCAAACCAGGAAAACCACACGGTCTTATTTCATAATTTTTAGCGTCAGTGTATAAGTTATTTTACCTTCTCTTCTGTTTCACAGATGAGTTGTAGATAGAGATGAGGAAAAAAAACAGGGGCAAGGCTATGCAAATCAGCTTTGTTGTACTGCCTTACCTGAGCCCCATCTCAGTTTCCAGGCTTTCTATCTGCTTTGATATGGAAAGGTCCATCTCTGATGCCTGCAAATCTGCGAGGGAGTAGGTGCGTCTCTAAAGAATTAGAGCAATGGACAGAAGTGAGCAATAGGTGAAGAAATGCACACAAGACTGGGCTTTCATTTACAGACATTTCAGCAAAGAGGAGCTATACTATTATAAAAGCCTCCAAGTATCTCTCTGTAGCTTAAATTCCATTGCTCCTTCCCAAAAGCAAGAAGTCTTTGATAAGGGGTGTGACCCACTCACATCCATCA
>VYZW01060862.1:53003-84658 GCA_013401315.1 Balaeniceps rex
AGCCCTCTGCTCAGCTTTTGATTCTCCTCTGTTAGCAACTGGTTCTTCTCCATCAGGGACTGAAGATTCTCTGACGGTGCCATACTACTAAAATATTAATGACCGGTTTGCTTGTGAACATGACTTCACTAGAGGTTTGTAATAGCACTGAAATTACCTCCAAGATTTCCTAAATAACTTACAATAAATATAGGTTGTAGCAGATGAACAGAAATAACTGGAGGAAGTCTAATCTGAATTCAAAAATTTAAGTAATACAACATTCCAAAAGTAGATATTTGCAAGAGAAGAAAACACCCTTTTGAAACAGTAATGTTGTTTAACCAATGGTCTGTAAACTGCATGTACTTGGGTTTTGAAACATCCTCAGAAGATAACACCTACACAATCTAACTCTTCCCTGCATTTCGTGCTTTTAGGAACAATGGAGATGGAGGTGCCCTATGTTTAGAGGTAGAGGGGTGAGGAAGAAAAGAGGGGTGGGTGGATCTGAGAAACAGATACTTACTTAGGAGATATTGCCTAGTTCCTCTCTTATTTCCTACAACTGATTTTTGCAATCTTAAGGGCTTTGCTACAAAACTAAGTGACCCATATGTGCATGCAATTTCAGCAAGCATGGGGAAAAAAAAAAAAGGAAGAAAAAAAAATTGTCCAGATCCTATTAGAAAGCAACCAGTTTTGCTCTACCCACACTCCACAGCACTGTCTGGAGCAAAGGAGATCTAGCCTTTGCTGGTGTGTGATGTCCACCAGTTACATTGAGCATTAATCTACAAAGCTTACTTGAGAGACACTGGGAGGGTCCCTCCATGGGCCTGCAGCAGTAACACCTGCAGCTGTTGTACCTAGAAAGACAAACAATTACTAGTTGTACATCTCTCCCATACAGTAACTAGATGGTTGAAGGAACACTATTAAGATCCTTAGTCTTAATATGAGTCACTTGCTCCACAGTTGTCCTTTTGCCATTGCCTGTGAAAAGGAATCGTGTTGCTACAGCATTTCAAGTGATTTACTCCAAGAAAAGCTATCTTCTCTTCATCAGCAATGTCACCCACAGACAGCTGACATACTGTTCTGTGCAGGGTGTCAGAGACCTCGCAGATCCAGAGGGCAGGTCTCCCATTTTGCTGAACCGGTGCTCTGCTGCTGCCTTTCACATGAGATAAAGAGTCTGGTCACTTGCCTTCCTAAGCTACTCGAATATGTGATTTGAATTTACAGTATATTAATAAACATTCACTAGGCTCTGGCGAACACTCCTATGCAGTAAGCAAAACCACTTATTTGCTCCACTGCGGAACAAGATTACCGAGTTTTTCTATGGAGAGGTAGCATGAAAGACTGTACCACATGCATAGAGTCAAGTAAGCACAGCAAGCCTGGTTAACTCTCACCAGTAGCTAAGCCCTTGGGCACTTCTAGCTTTGGGTTTAACCAATTCTAGTTTATGCAACTTATTTCCCTCTGAAGCTGACCACAAAGGAACACTCTTCACTTCCCACTCAGTGCTGGACACAGGCAGGTGATGTTAGCAAGGCAACCATCACTGTATTTCTAAGTTTGCCTGTAGCCTAATGGGCAGGCAATGATTTGTTCGGTGGAAGGGAAATGTAAATCACACTAACATTACCATTTTTTCACAGCATTGAACAGTTGCTGTAGAATTACAAGAAATATTCATGTATTCCCTTTACAGCACTTACACAGCCATCTCAAGAGACAGAGAAACACATACTAAATGTTTTTGTGTATTTTGTATAGCTAGGCATCCTATGTCTTTGCTTGCTGTTTACTGAGCTTAATACCAAACTGATAGATCTAATCCTCTCGCATGAAGAAAGCGCCCAGTACCTGCTGCTTTAGCTGATGCAACTCAGCCGCCTGGGGATCAAGGTTGACAATTGGTTTATTTTTTATTTTCCTTGCTCTGTCAGCATAACGCAAAGTATTTAGAGTTTCTTCTAGATTGGAATCCGCTGGGCTTACACAGGCAATCATGAGAGTGTGGCTGTTACCACCCAGAGAATCTGAGAAGGAAAATGAGGCATAATCAAAGCTTTGAGAGAGCACGAAAATGACTAGTAAGATATCATCATTAAGATACCTAACATTGCACAAGTGCATCTTCATACTACAGCTAGAAGATATCCAGCTGTAGTTTTGTGTCATTATCATTTACTTTCTCCTCTGCCCCAGTCAGTACTAAAGAGCTTTTTTTGAAAGCCAAAGTCCCAAAGTTATGTCTTGGCTCCAAGCACCGATGATTTCACATCAGAAGCCCCAGTAATATTGTTGGCCTGTTAAGTAATTTCTGTAATTCAATTAAATTCTGTAATTCAAGCTGCATGGCATTTTATCCTTTGGTTTTACACTAACACATATTGGCTACTGAAAACTTTTGATCAGAAAAAAAAAAGAGCCACATCCATCTCTGCATAATCCAGTTTCTTTTTATTAGATACTTTCAGATATGGAAAATACTGAATAGCCTAACTTTTTTTACCATTATTTAACTACCCAAAAAAATCCCAGTAAATTGCATTACTATAGCTATGCCCATATTAAAGGCTAACTTAGACAAGATTTATTAAAAGACCATCACAACTATTGAAAAATAAGTGCCACAAAGATCAGATATTCAGACTAAGAAAACAAAACATAAATATGACGTGCACAGTGAAGACACAGACATCTTGAGCTTCATTCTGGTTGCGATGCCCTCCAGTAAGTAGCTATAATTAGGGTATAATAATAGACCTCTGCTTCCAGACTTCTCATCTTCTTCTCCCCCCCCGCCAAAAAATGCACTGAATTTGTCTAGTTTCCTCCTATTACACAGAAGCTGCAAGAGAGCAGGACTCATAAATGAGTCCGTCTCAATGCATTTGCAACCTAAAAATAAGAGTACAGAAAAGGTCTACCTTCAGCGAGAAGAACTAAACCAATAAATGCAATCCCTTTGTCAACAGCAGCTACTACTTTGAACTGTGGTTGTATGGCTGTTGTGGGTTTTTTTTTTTTTTTGGGGNAAAAGTGCATCTGTAGATTTACGCTTTATCATCATCTGTCTCTTACCTTGCAGCAGTCTTGTTAACTTTGAGTCTCTGTAGGGGACAAACCCGCCCTTTTTATTGTCATCACCAAGAGCACTAATCACATTCCCCAGGCAGAGGAGACCTCTGTTTATGTTGATGCCTGCGTACAAACAGATGACAGTGAGTAGAGCCACCTCAATAGCTAGGAATTGGTCATTTCCTGTCCTTACTAAAAAAAATTAAGAAGGTTAAAAAAAGCACATTATAAGGGTTAATTAAAGAACTGCTTTGCTTTTCCTTACAAGGACTCAATTTATTAACTCCAAAGTGGTAAGAAACCCAAGCTATACCAGCCCTTTTCCTACAGACCTTCTTTCAGTCGGTCTCCCTCAGCCTTGGTCTTCTTTTGTCTCTCAGAGCCAGCAAGATCAACCAGGTGTAGCTTGCAGTGAAAACTGCTGTTCCTACGGCAGAAAGAGACTATTTCGCTCTCTCAAATAAACATGCAGTTAGGAAAGGAGCAGTCCAGTGGTTACTACAGCTGAGCTATCAGGCTGTGAAAACATAGCTCATATCAGAGACAGCCAAATAAAGGAACTCCCTCAAGAGTAGCTCAGCTGAGTTCATCCAAGACCAAGAAAGAATGACAGGATGATGAGATTTTGAGTAAGTCTGACTCCTAACAGCTGCTAGGAGTAGCTGCATGATCACACTTACTTGTCATTTTTCTTTTTCTGATCAATGCAAATGGTGAAGATGGCATGGGACCGTGAGGACTGGGAGTTCATTGCCGTGGAGGCCACCGTTCTGGAATTGTTCCCTTGCTCTAGGCAGGATACAGTATCTTGGGCACAGGTGACATTTCTTTCTGTTAACCCTACAATCTGTATCCAGGAAGAAAGCATCATTTATCCTCTCCTTCCTCACATCAGAAAAATTATCCTCCATCTTAGACTACAGCAGACAAAGCAAAGTCTCTGTGTAAATACGCATTCACAAGAATCAGAGCCTCACTTCAAGCCAGAGGCTTGGCATGGATTCCCCCAACAAAAATTTATTCTGAACTCCATATCAGTAATTAAGTTGCATCACCTCTCCCTCATCCTATTCCTACATGCACACACCAACTTCCTCTGTGCCTGCTTGAGCTACGGGATGGAGCTTGAGCTATGAGCCTGCTGTGCTATGGGATGGAGACAGGGCTCCTCAGTACTCTGTAGAGAAATCCCTAGCTGACCTCAGATATCCCCAGGCCAGGCTGGGAGCTGCAAGTCATGCCAGTCACAGGCAGAGAAAGGGGAAGCTGGCCGAAGGGGGTGGGATATCTACATGGATAGAGCGGAGGGGAGGCAGGTATTAGGGACATAAAGGACAGAGGGGACCGAGTAGTAGGGACTGGTCATGCTCCTTGGCAAGCTTGCGTTTTCCCCGAAGGGCCTGTCTCCCCGGATCACAATGCCACTGCTAGCACATGGATGAGTTGCACCCCAGTACTTCAGAGATGGCAGTGAGCAGCGCAAGATTACACGTAACAAACCCATTAATGGATCAAAGCTACAGGTATCATGCACGCCCAAGCTGTGTGTATGACAGCCAACAACCTACCCACCACTGCAGACTGAAACCGTATGAATGGAGCACAACCGATGGACAGAAGTTTAACTACAAAACAAGTACACAGAGCAAGCAGTAGCACAAAGCTTTTCTGCACTACGCTATAAGCACGCATCTGCACAAAACTGCTAAGAAAATAGCTTGGGCACTTAAACAGTTTCCCCTCAGGATCCCTTTGTTGCACGCTACTCCTGCCAAACTGAAGAGTACAATTGCAATGGAGTTTGAAGTTTGGTGAAGGGACCCACAGTACAATGTTCGCAGATACCCATAAATCAGCCTTCAAAAAGAGTCAGAATAGGACTAGCAGGTGGCTTTGTCATGAATGTCTAACCCTATTGGTGTTACTCTGAGTAAACTTAAGGATCATCAACAGCTCCATTTTGAGAGGAATGAGTAGTCGTGATGATTTCACATGCACTAATACAAAGCAGCACTCAAGGAGTCAGTCATTTCACGAAAACATTTGTCCTGAGCCACATCACCCACTTACATGCCCATATCTAACAAAGCAACAGACCTTTATGCCTTCTTTCGGATCTTCCCGTATACTGATCTGAGAAGACCGTTCTCTCGATGGGCACAGTAGGTCTAGAATATCCTCATTGTAGATCTGAAAGCATCAGAACAGCAGTTCAGAGTTAGCACCCTTGCAAGAGAACAATTCACATAAAGAAAGATGTACAGTTACGCTGAAATCATGGCTAACTCTGCCTGACGTTCTATTCATTTTACCTTTAGAGAAAGATACCTAGGACTCAGAATCCAGTTCCTGACAAGACCTTATGTAGTCTTAGCTTTTGATTTAATAAATACCTATTACTTGAAGGAGGTGGCCTCATTAAAGCTGACTTTATCTGTAATTCATAACTTTATAATAGTTTGAAAACCAAAACAACTTTTACCTCTAGATAAGAAACTTTGAGGATGAATTCCCAGTCCTGTCTTTGCTCCTTCTCCTTAAATAGCAGTTTGATTACCCGAGGGATGACCCCCACACTAGGTTCGTGCTCTTGATTGGCAGTGTAGGTACCTCCCATAGAGTACGTTTTTCCAGATCCTGTCTGTCCGTAGGCTAAGACAGTAGCATTATACCCTAGGGGAACAAAGGGCGCCCAGATCAGACAGTCACGTGGGAACCAGAAGAAACTTTGATGAACAGAGCTGCATTCTAGTAAAAGCATCCTTCCAGAAAAGCAGCACCCTCACTGTCAATTTACAGAAGCTTTATGCACAGGTCACAGTTAGCAACATCAAGGGGGAAAAAAGTCAATGAAAAGCTCCCCAAAACACAGATAAAATTATTATTCCAGCTCTTTAAGACTGCGCTGTTGCTTTACTAGAGCGAGTCATAGAAACACGGCGCAAGTTCTCAGTCATCCCGGCTCCACTGTAGCATCAGTAACAGCTTCTAGTATAGGATGCTTATCAATTCATCCTATTAATCTTGATAAAATCCTCTTGGCTTACATAAATAGCTTCAGGAACTGACATGACACAAAGAACACACACAAGTCATTTGGGTAGCCCTATGGAGTACAACAGGTTGTAAACAGGTAAGATCTGGCACTTCTCACTGGAGACTGGTGTCAGTGCCTAAATAGCACAGATTTTATTTCCTGAGATCGAAGAAGAAATGAGTTAGAATAGAGAATTAAACAGAATTAAACAGCACAGTGCCCTCATCCACACAGCTGAGCCCACTGCAACCCCCAGTATTTTAAAAGAGAGCTCGACCTCAGTTACCACAAACCTTTGAAGATGCCTCGTATGAGAGGGGCAACAGCTGTGTTGAAGACTTCCTCTTGCTCAACAGAAGGGTCGAACACGTAGTCATATGTGAACGACTTATCGTTACCCACGACCACCTGCGGAGGAGACAAGAACAGACGGCGCTGACCGCGCCGCCCCAGCACCCCTGCAGCAAACCCCGGGGCGGGGGAGGCAAGGCCGACTCCCGGGCGCAGGGGACTGGCTCCCTTACTTGCGGTTCCCCCGGCACGAAGGACAGGCACATCTGGCACCCTTCGGCGGTCTCCTTCGGCACCAAGGGACGGCAGCGCAGCGCCACGCGCACCGGGATCACCTTGTCATCTTCCTTCACCATCGTCGGTCCCCGCGGCCGCCCTGCGGAGGAGCGGAGCCGGTTGAGGCCTCGCAGGAGCAGCGCCCGCGGATGCCGGTAGGTACCGCCCTGGAGGGGCCCAGAGCTGCGGCCTGCAACCCCCGCCTGGGACCGTGGGGCCTGGGAGCCTGAGGCCTAGGCCGGAGTTGCGCCCAGACGCCGCTACCGACCGGACGGGCCGCGCCCAGCGGCAGACCGGGCCCTCCGGGTGAGGGTGGCGGGGGGTCCAGGCAGCGGCCCTGCCTGGGGGAGCGGCGCCGCCCCGACCCACCTGGAGCCGCCGCTGCCCGTTGCGATGGCGGCGCCGCAAACCGCCAACATTCAAACCGGGGCCGCGCGCCGCAATGGCCAATCGCGGGGCGGTGCGTCAGGGCGCGCGGCGGGGCGGGGAGAGGGGCGGGGCGAGGTGGCCCCGCCNGGGCCGCCGGCTGACGGCCGCCGGCGCGTTGCCTTGCAGAGGGTGTACCACCCCGACTACAACAACGAGCTCACCCAGTTCCTGCCCCGCACCATCGTCCTGAAGAAGCCGCCCGGGGCGCAGGTGAGAAGCCGCTGTGCGGCCCCACGGGCCCCGCGGGGAGGTGCGGGCCCTGCCCGGCCGTTCCCTCGGCGTGGCGTTCCCTGCGCGTGGTTCACGGCCGTCGTTCCCAGTACCTTTCACTGGCGAAAGTCAGTTGATGTGGAGCTGCGGGATGACCATAACCCCCGATTGGCAACGTCCTCGCAGCAAGATGACTGCCGAAGGCAGCTGGGGGAGGTCAGGCGGGCTCCTGGTCCTTCCCTCACCCAGGGACTCGGCAGGACAGAGGGGGCATTGCTCCTGCCCCGCTGGGAAGGGCCGCGCCGTAGAGGGAGAAGAACGCTGTGTGGGTGAGGCAGAGAAGTGCGGTACCTTGTGACATGGAGCTGGTAAAGGACGGGGAGCAGGGGGCCCCTCGGGTGCTCAAGGTGAGATTGCTGCAGAAGTTAGCAGAGAGGGACTGGTGCTTGCTGCTGCCTGGCTGAACGCCGCGGCACCAGGACCTTTGCTCCATCCGGAAGAGACGCGTATCCAGTGAGAAGGGTCCTGGGGCAAAGGGGGTGACTGCATTTCACTGCTGGTTTCTCTCACAGCTGGGCTTCAACATCCGGGGAGGAAAAGCCTCGCAGCTGGGGATCTTCATCTCTAAGGTGTGTCTGTCCTTCTGCTGTTCCCTCCCTGTGTCCTGTCTGTTCCCTTGGGTGTTGCTGAGCCAGCTGGGTGTGCAGGGAGACTGTCATATGCCTTATATGCATCTCTGAACTCACAGCTGTAATTTGCCGTGCACCAAGCAGTGATCAGACCATCCTGCACCATTTCCCAATCTCTCCCTGGCCCGCGGAGTGTTGCTGGTGCACTGCAGTCCCTGCTCCCCACCCTCCCCAGTCCCATGTGAGCGCCCTGGACGGGCACCGTGGGGAGACTCTGGGGCTGGGCTGTCTCGGCTGCGCGGGAGAAGAGCTGTAGCACCGGCCATGCAGAGAGTCACTGCTGCTGCCTCTGCTCTTCCCTTCACAGGTGATCCCTGACTCGGACGCGCACAGAGCTGGGCTGCAGGAAGGGGACCAGGTGCTCTCGGTGAACGATGTGGATTTCCAGGACATCGAGCACAGCAAGGTGAGCACTCCTGTGGCCCAGCTGCTGGGGCAGGGACAGGGTGGGGAGTTCGTGCATGCACTGTCTCCTCCCAGCCTCTCGGCCTGCACCAACTCAGCTGGTGGCACCACACAACTGACACATTCCTCTTTCCTGTCCTCCAGCCCAGTCTGGTCACTGAGCAACTCTTTCTGCTTTCAGGCTGTGGAGATCCTGAAGACAGCCCGTGAAATCACCATGCGCGTGCGTTACTTCCCCTACAGTAAGTGCCCACTAGCTCCGAGTGCGGTCACCTAGCAGCATTTCTCCTTGGGAAGCAGACTGCTACACATCCCTGCCGATTCCACCTGAGCTTAGCGGTTACGAGTCTAAGGTTGTAGACGGTGTTAAGCTAGCAGCCTGCAGATCAGAAAGAACATTGGCCTTTGATTTGGGGATCAGGACAGCTACCAAGTGAAAACAGTACAGACTGGCTTCAGCTGCCCGTATAAAAAAAAAACTTGTAGAGCAGGGCTTAGCAACACAGTGGTAAAAGGTGGGATGATTGTTGAATGGAAATGTTAGCTTTAGAGATGTTGAAGCAGCTACTTATCCTCAAATAAGATAGGAATTAGTTCTGTCACTGGTGGACCTATGCCGATGGTGGACGCTGCTTGTGGCTTTTATCCCTCCCTAAGAACGTTTAAATTCTGATTGAGGGAAAAGACTGTATTAACTCTTGGTTTCTGCACCCATAAAGTTTGTAGATATAAGGGGGGGAAAAATAGAGCTCAAGTCAAGCCAAACAAGGATTATTCATAAAATGGAAACTGACCCTTAAGTGAAGAAAGAAGAAAAATATGGAGCAGGGGAAAAGAGGACTTTAAACAGGCTTTTGTTCTAAATGCCCTGAAGTAACTTGTAATGACTGGCTGGGGTGCGAACGTGCTATTTGAAAGCCAGCTGCTACCCAAGAGGGTAGCAAACACTGCCTCTACTTAGCGAGGTATAAACAGAATATATGTTTTCCTTTAACATTTTGACTAATTCCCCCTTGCCATCAGCAGCTGCCGCTCTTGCCCTTTCAGCCTTGACTTCTCTTTCCCTTCCAGATTACCAGAGACAGAAAGAAAGAACTGTTCACTAGCAGGCAGCCGTCTGCTGGGTCTCCAGAGCGGCCATCCTGCAAAAAACTCTCCACTACTTTTCCTCAACAACCGAGATGACACATCAAGTTTCAGCTGTCACTGGAGGTACAACTGTCCTGTTGGCTGCACAGGCATCAGCTCTGCTTCCTGCATGGAGGGATGCCAACAGTCTTAATTTAGCTGGAAGATGGATGGGGCTTTAGTCTGTACTCCTTGAACTGGGTGTTGAAACAAGCTGATGGTGCTGATGTGGAAGTGGGTACCGGAGGGCAGCTTCTCCGGCAAGATCTGTGCTTCTCTTCTAGTAGGACTTAATTTAAAGGAGTGCTCTGCTGGTTCTGGATCCAACCCTTGTTGCTATATGTAAGGCAAGAGGGTCTGAGCGTGCTTGAGCACAGAGCGTGGCCTTTGTCCTCCAAGAGATCAACCTGTTCACTTCTCTGGTGACATGAAATTCTTTCCTTCTCCACTGTCCTACCTCTGCTCTACACTACTGGGTTTGCTTGGGTCTCAAGGGACAGGAGTAAAATCCACTCAAACTCAGTGCACATCTCTAGCTGCACTAGTCTGCCAAGGCGTGTCTGTTCCTCTTTGCTGCTTAATGCCCCCCATGAGCCAGGACCGAGATGCTTGGAGCATGTTTCTGAACTGCTGCGGGCACTTGGCCAGGTTCCCTCAGGTGTGGTGCTTGCACGGTTAAGGGTTTCACTCTCTGAACTTGCTTCCTTCACTTGGCACGGCCCTGTCCCTGTCACATGCTCCCATCAGAACTCCCCGCCACTTCGAGGTAAACTTCTCCCCTTTCCTCTTCTCAAAGACAGGTGAGGAAGCCTGCTGTGCCCTGCACTGGGAGCGCACAGATGAAAACATGCTAGTTATCAGGAAATCTGGGTGCAAATGCATGGTAGTATCACGTTGTAAATGGCATCAGGACAGCCCTTGCTCTGGCCTTCTGTGCGGTGTTTTCCACTTATCTGTAATAACTGAAATAATAAAATGCGTACAGCAACCAGACTTCACCTTATTCCCATTCTGGAAGTCTCTGTGGAGGGTTGTTTGTCACCACCCTCAGCCCTACCCCAAGGAAAGGCTGGGCAGACAGCTGGGACAGGGGTTGGCTCCAGTTGCCCTTGAAGCCTGTAGGAGGAAAGCGTGGGACCCACGCGAGGAGCAGCTCTGTTTTAAGAGTGTTTTTCCACTGATTGATTGTGATGGAAGTCAGCCCTTGATTAGCCTGGAGCGGTGTTTCAGCACTGCTGCAATGGAGGATTTTGTCTGTGGTGGCACTAACACAACTCGCTTGAGACAGCCAAGAGCAGCAGCCCTGACACAACTTCAGCACTGCCAGCCAGGTAGCTCAGCTGCTGGGCAGAAAGCCGAGCCAGGCTGAAGCAGAATAAAGTACACCAGAAAAGAGACTTTCACTCAGAATAAAATAACTAGCTTTTCTACCAGGGAAATGAGCATCCTGGAAGCCCCACTGTAACGCCCTGAGAAGGTAAGCCAAGAGCTCTTCTACGGAGACGGGCCTCTATCCCATGGGACACTCGCCTCTCCAGTCTCACACCGGTTTCCCAGCATTTACATGTTCCTTGGGGAAGGAGGGTGCTCAGGCTGCAGCGAGGCAATGTTTCATACTGCTCTGTCTTCCCTTTTCCCCCTGTTGTGCTCCAACATGCCAGGGTGAAGGGTCCAGTGGGCAGTCCCAAGCCCCAAAGCCAACCCTGTGCTCTGCCTGGTGGAAAACAGCGAGCGAATGTGCACATCAGGCTTTTGGCATGCAACCCAACTGCCGAGGAGCCGAGAGGCACCTTGAACTCTCCATGGAGAGTTGCAAATACAACCTCAGTGTTCAATCTTAATCCTGCTTCAGAGCAGGAGCTCCAGGAAGATGTCCCCTGCCTAGGGCAGCTTCCTCTCTGCCATTACTCGGCGGTAATCACTGGGGTGCTTTCGCAGCCATTGTGCTGAGCCCGTGACTGGCTGTGGGCTAACAGGAAAGAGTGGATTCTTTCCCAAGACATATTCATGCCTTAGGTATTTTAATTGACAAAGCAGTAATAGGGCTTGTACTGGCCACCACAGTCCATTTCATCCTCCAGAACTGGAGGGACAAATAGGTAGTTACTGATTCCTGCTGGGAAAACAACAGGTCCAGCAACATGGGATTTTTTTAGCGACTCGCAGAATAGAGGCCAAGAGTCGCAAGCATCAGAGCAGCTTTAGTTTGTCAATGAATAACTCCCTGGCCGGGGAGCAGACTGGCAGAGGTACTGCAGGTAACTTGACCTTTGGAGTGACAGTAACAGCCCCAGACAAGCTGTGTTGTGCTAAGGCACGGCAGATTACACCTGGGAAACGAACTGTACAGCTCCTCTCCCCAAGCATATCTCAGCCAGGTGGGTACAGGCAGCCGTGTGCTCCTGGCCCCATTCAGTCTCGGCACTGAGCGGGGCCGGTGTGGTTGGATCCACATGGTCACTTAATGAGAGAAAAGGCTACAAACCCAGAGATTTTCTTTAAAAGCTCCCCCCGCCCCTTATTGTGAACCACTGGATGAGCCTGAGCAGCATCACGTAACGTTCCTCCCTGCAGCGACACTGGCAGCATCAGTTCTCCGAACCGCTGTGCTCACCCCTCTCATCCTTCGCTTCGGACAGGCGGCTCTCGTCGATGCTCTCAGCGAGACCACACACTGCAGCGCCAGCCCCGACAGAGCCAAGAGAGGAAGCTTGTTCTGCTCGGGGTACGGCCAGGGTTTCATGTTTGCCTCGTGCTGCTGCTTCCAGGCAGGGTATTTCACGCAGGCCTTGTGCAGTTTCTTTAACATCTGATCAGGAGCAGGGAAGCGCAGGGGGAAACGACCATGGAAGCGTAGGGAAGGTCTTGGCACATGTCTCATCTAGGTGTTAACCTACTCCATTTCTTTTCTGGCTGCTTAGGAGGGGCTCAGGGCCCACGACAGAGAAAGGTAGGCGGCCGATTTAACTCCTTGGGACCATCTTCTGCTTGCTCGGATCCCCTGATGACGCCAGCTGCTTTAGGAGAGTGAAACTGAACTTCCTGTACTGAAATCCTTTGTCCCTCTCCCGCGCTGGCACCAGAGACCCCTCCACACTGCTCTGCCACTCAGTTCAGGATCTCCAAAAGCTACCGAGCTTCAAGATCCTGTTCAGAGAGGGTATGGACAGTGGGGGTCAGGCAGGTTATTGCACAAATGGAGACCAGAGTTGTTGTGTTATTCATATCCCTCTGGCTTTGGAAACAAATCAGTCAGCTGTCAAGACAGATAAGGCTGGCAGAATGTGACGCCACACAAGAGATGAGCCAAGATGCCCACCCTAGTGCAGCACCGTGACCTGTTCAAAATACCATCCCGGACTCCCACAGCCGGTCACCAGCCCTAGGACAGCATTTTGCCCTTAACAGGACCCTCCAGTTCACGGGATCACTGTAATGGGACAGCCTTCTAGCCCCGCCCGCTCTTCACTCACCCAGTGTTTGAGGGAGAAGTTGATACTGGTGCGATACCCATCCTCAACGTGCTAGGACTGCAGTGTCACCACATCCCTGTTCTTCAAGAGCTTCCAACACCGCCCTAAACGAGGAGGAAGGAAAGTTGTTTCACGTGCGTGGGGCCTGCACGAACGTGCGGCCGCTCCAGAGGTTTCTGCTTGGCCCGAGTGTCCTCTAGTTCACTTCGTGATCTCACCGTCTCCTCCAGGCAGCACCGACCCTACCCCTTACCAGCCCAATTGGTGCTAACTGCCTCTTGCGGCAGAGGTCCCAAGCGGTGTCCTGTGCCCCAAACATCCAGGCAGCCTGGACAGGGTGGCCCCTCTGTTTGACACAACCCAAGACTTTCCTGGAAGTGACCCAGTCTCATCCCCTGTGCCCCTCGGGCCTCCGGCCCCCACTCACAGACATAGCAGCCCACATCGGCATTGGCAGCCAGCTGGGCGATGTCGTGCATGTCGATGACGTTGGTGTCCCGCTCCCGGCGATACTCGATGTCACGCAGTCTCCGCTGGCATGTCCAGGACATCGATGCAGCACTGTGGGGCACGCTGATGGCTCGGGACAGGCTCTCCCACCCCACACCCCTCCCTGGCAGGGTGCCTGTGGGAGGGGGGTCCCCTGTGGCCAGCAAGGCCAAGCACGGCCTTTGGGTTCCCCAAACGCCTTGCACCCCCAGGGGAGGAAGGGGCTGGCGAGGGGGATCCCGCCACACTGCCTCGAGTGAGAAAGCAGCTGGGGCCACCAGCGCTCTCGCGGTGCCCCCGCATCAGTGACACCCCCTTGGCCTGACAGGGGTGGGACAGCACAGCCGAGGAAGGCAGGCACTGAGGGGAGACGGCCCAGCCCGGCCCCCCACCGCCCTCAGGGCCCTCCCAGTGCAGACCCCACCCCGGCCCAGCGACTGTCCGGTGCTGCCTCCCACCTTGAGCTGGTGCAGGCCGCATGCCGGCAGCAGGGGTGCGGTGAGGCTGTGGCCATGGCCTGCCCCGCCGCTGCCACAAGACACCAGTGGGCACCCGCCCTCCCCAAGGGCCTGGGCCGGTTTAAAGCCCTCTTCTCATCCCACTCCCAAATCCACACTCCCACCCGCTAAGCTCACCCTTCTTCCACCCTACCCTATGTGGGACAGACTTGCTAAACCTACAAGTAAAATAAGCAGAGGCAGCAGAAGGCCCCTCTCCGGCAGCAGGACAGCAAAGGTGTTGGTGAAATAACTTTATTTAGTGTGATACACGGCTGTGGTCAGACAGTCCATACTCATATTAATAGTCACACTTACTCGGCTAACAGCTAGGAGACAGCAGGGCCAGACACACACTCAATATTATACACATCCATAGAGAAGACAGCGGGAAGTGAACTATTTTATTTCACTAGTTACCCCCNGACTCAGAACAACACGACAGCAGAGCAGCGCACACCTGCCTGTGAGAAGGGACAGCAAAACCTGTGCTACGGCAGACACGGACACACCGACAAACATCAGCAATTCCCACACAACAGGGGTATGTACAGAGGAAGGGGCTGAGCTTCCCGCCGGTGGTGCTGGGACCCGGCTACGTCAGCTGGGACTGGGGGTAAGGTGGGGGACACTCCAGAGTGAAATAGGAAACGACATCCCAGCTTCCTCCTGCAGGCCAGCTCACCCGGAGGGGAAGGGACAGGGCTCTGGGGAACAAAGGGTCAGTCACCGGCAGCGAGGTGACTTGCCGCCAGTAAGCCAACGCGGGGACTGCCAGCTCCCATGCCCCTTCCCCTCCCTCGACGGGCCGCAGGCTTCAAAGTGTGCGGGCTGCGTCAGTGACCGGCAGGCACCCTGCTAGGGGAGCATCACTAACCACCCGACGCTGCTGTCCCCACCCGTCACACTGCGGCCAGTTGCTCTCCTGCCCACTGGCATCCCCCCGTCAGCATGACACGGGCTGGGTGATGAAAAGAACAGATCCGACTGTTTTACTCTCCTCGCTGTCAGCAAACCTACAGGCTTCTGGTTAGGACAGATGGATGAAAACCCCCCAGTAAAAGCCTCTGAAAAGCTCCATTAATGTAATTAGAAACCAGGGACAGGGTGAAGAGGAGGTATTTCCCAATCTCCAAGGTCGAGAAGCAACACCAAAATTAACTTCAGCAGCATACATGCCTCCATTCCTCTACCCAGGTCTGACAATAAATCCCTGCCACTGCTCATCTCAGCTTTGGCAGTGTTACAACTCAACACTATTCCAAAAGTGAAACAGCTACCGGCCCCATCCCCCAGAAGTCTACTACAAAGGCAGAAGCAGCTACGTATGATTTCATCAAGCAGCAACCTAGGTATGAGCAGAACAGCTACCACTGGCCTTCCATCTGCTGTAGCTCTCCTGCTCCACGTGAAGCAGCTCCCAGTCTATGTGACGATGAATGGGAGAACAGAGACTAGGAAAGGAGCCTGAACAGCATCCATGACTCCCAGGGCAGGTATTGCCCCTGTAGTGATGGATTTCGGGTAAGTGTTTGCTTTCGCTGTTGACAGACAGGACCCAGGCCTCTACAAACCACCCTGAGGATCTCTCCCCACCCAGCCTCATGCTGTAAAGCCTCTGTACCCTCTTCCTTCCCCACATCTGACCGCCAACACTCACCAAGCACCAACGTCCTCCGGATGGGAAGATATTCCAACTGAGGAGGGCAGTCTATGGGATGTCTCTGCTACACGAACGGGAGCAACAAGGCCAAAGCTATCAGAGTTTGGGGGTTTCCAGTGCTGTGTGTAACACGAGGGGCAAAACTCAGAAGTAGTGAGCAAGAGTTAGCCAAGATCATCCACAGAAAGGAGAAACTGAGGAGCTAATATTGTGTGTGCCCTGCAGGAAGCAAAAGCCTAGAAACAGATAACCTGTATTGTCCAAAAAGGCAAGGCCAAGTCAAACTGCCTGGTTTAAAAGGAGCAGCCTTTCAACAGAGGAAGTGGGGATGCAGGACAAGGACAGGGCTGGAGTGGACAGGGAACTAGTTAAGATGCAAGGCAGTAAGGAAGGTGGAAAGCCCACCCCCAAGCTTTATTTTTGTCTTCCCTAACTTGGTGGCTTTTCCATTGCATTCACAAGATACATCTGAGCAGACAGGCTCAAGGTGGGGAATGGGGGCAGAAGGAGAGGAAGAGAGAGAGTGTAAAGGGCACCACAGTGCCAAAGTGCAACAACATAAAAAAATAAAATAAAAGACAGGACACTCATTCTGCACTCAGGGCTCATACCATGCAGTAAGAGGGGCGGCCGGGGCTGCTCCCCACCAGTAAACAGGGAGTTCGCTCGCTTAGTAGATTGGTTTTTCAGCCCACAAAGTAGGGTTGCCTAGCCAATGAGCGGTGATGTTCTTCAGTGAGACTGGCCGGTTGGGGAATGTGCTGCTACAGAACGGGGCTGTTAGCAGGAGCACCCGCTCTCCGTTACTGGCTGCTCAGGAGGTTTCTCTAGTTTGATGTCAATCACTGCAGGAGACAAGTTAAGGAAATCACCTGGCTCAAGGAAAAACAAGGAGGAGAGAACAGAGAAAGGGATCAGTATCTGGAAAGGTTGTTAGCTGTCCCTTCTGGATAAGGGCAGGTGTTTTAGCAGAGCAGAACATATCTGGCCTGAACAGGATTAACTGCAAAACCAGTGGACAAGGTATGTCAAGGCCACTGAGATGACAGAGCCCGATCGGACAGGCCTGCACCCAGGACAGCCCTGTGCAAAGAGGAAAATATTATGGTATTTTAAAACTACGCAGGTTTTATCCTAAGCTTAAGTGGAGAAAGCAAAACTTGTACTTGCTGTTATAATTAGTTGGGTACATTTATATATAGACCACAAGCAGGGTCCTCAACTTATGCCCATAGGTAAGCACCACACTATACTGGCTCTTTCAGCCATATCTCTGCAAAACCCCAGTAAGGCTCATCCCCACAATGTGCCAAGAAGTCAGAAAGGCCAACCTAACAACAGATAACTGCCAAATTCTACGAGAACAGGAAAGCTACTGATGAGAAAAGCAAGGATACTGTCTTCTTTGCTCTTCTCTGGTGTGCTGTCCATCCCAGGTAAGGCAGCAGCCACACGACGGAAAAGCTGAAAAGTAGCAATAGGTAAAGCTGAAGGTTTGTCAGAAAAAAATACGTGTTAAAAAAAAACATTGCGTTACAGCAGATCTTAGAGTCCAAATCGTACAAACTTGTTATGTGGGTACTTCAGCAAGCAAAGCAACGATCAACAAATACCACGAGAATTTTACCTAAGAAATTTAACGGGTTTTATTAAAGAAGTTATTCAATGCCTACAAAACAGACAGTTTTATTTTACTTGTTTCTGCTTGAACACAACATGGAATTCATTAGTAACAGTCCTTCTAGGGACGTGTAGAACAATTCCCTCCTGCACTCAGTAAGCGTGTCATCGACCGTTTCCAGCCTCCACTGCTTTTGCACACAGCAATGTTACAGTGCACAACTCAGGATTTCTGATAAGCAACCTCACAAGAGACCGAAGGTTTAAGAAGTTTATGGAATGACAGGTTTTACAGCCCATCCTTCCAGTCCAGTCCTGCTGGAAAACAGCCATTTGTGAGCAGAACAGCTGGCTCAAGTGAGCTGCATTTAAGCTATTAAGGATGTGCTAGAGCTGGGAAGGACTATCAGAATCCCATAAAAAGCAGACAATGGTTTTGCATAATTTTTCAAGTCAATGCTTAGAGCTCCTCCTGCTGACATTAATGCAGCAGCTAATGCAATACAGACACTGCTGGGCAGTCTGGTGAAAAGTGCTGCATAAAGAACTAGAGCAATCACCAGCTAATGATGATTTTTCTCACAGTAGCTTGGCAGGGGCTTCTCATCCACCCCTCCAAATTGTGTTACTTGGAAAACCAAGCCACTGAGGTACCAGCAAGGTGCTGCAGTTAGCATCCTTTTAGTCACAGAAGTTCTCACTGCAAAACACCCATTAGGCAAATAAAGCAACAGTAAGTTAGAACCAAAGATTAAAGTAGATTCAATCCAGAAGAGCCAAAAGAAAAACAAAACCAAAGTCTCCTAATCCCATTATGAGGCTCTCCTAACCAGCCGGTGTGCGGCAGGCTGGTAAGTACGTTTCCCAGCCGACACCAGTCGTACTTATGCTCCCTGCAGATCCCTGGACCTTATGGCTGCCTTACTCCCCGAGTTCTGCCACGCTTCAGAACGATTCCTGAACTAGTGGAGAGTGGGATCACAAGCTTATCACAAGAGGCAATGGGCACAAACTGAAATACAATAAGTTCTGTTTAAACTTAAGAAAAAAATTTAAAGTTGGGTTTTGTTACTGTATGGATAGTCAAACACAGTGACAGGTTGCCTGGAGAGATGGAGTCTCCATCCTTTGAGATATTTAAAACCCAACTGGAGTCAGCTCTGGGCAGCCTGCTCCGAGCGTGAGGGTTGCACTAGGTGACTTCCAGAAATCCCTTCCAACCTCAACTATTCTAAGATTTTCCTCTGCGGCTTGCAAACAGAAGCAGGAACTTTTACCCTAGAGCATCAGCATATGCAATTATCCCAGCTGATGTCAACACCGATTTTAGAAAACAGTGCATTACCTGTTAACAAAAGCAAAGGGAACGTACAAAATTACGTTTGACTGGCTGCACAAAATAGCGGCATTCCTATCCCTCAGCACATTCTGGTTTTAGACTCTCCTTTCTTTCCAGGTAAGTTTGCTTAGCTTTAAGAGGGGAATCATTGACTTGGCAGGAAAGGAGCTTCCACTAGATAAAGCAGCAGCAGTGATCACCGGGCAAGAAGCATTTCAGTGGTTGACAGTAAACAAGGCAAGCAAATATCTGATGGAACATGAACCCTAAGCAGAAGCTTAATCCTCCCACATGCAGAGCAGTAAAGTACAGATTTCCTGTCTTTAGAACAGAACATTGATCTACCTGTTTCACATTGTATCCAGTCTTTGCACTGGTCTCAATAAACATCACATTCAGCTCTTTGGCTCTCTGTTCACCTTCTTCTGTAGTGATTTGCCTGGACAAAGATGCAAACAGAAGCAGAAAGACAGAAAGGAAGAACAGATAGGAAGAGTTAGAGATGTCTGTGGCTGAGACACTCTTCAACGGAGGGCCACTCCACCACCCCTTACAAGAGTGCACAGTCCACCAGTGGAGACCTCAGGACCTCTCGGTCTTTCATTCCCCCAGGTCCTCCAGCTAAGAATGAAACAGCCTCAGGCAAGTTCCCCAGGGAACGCCTGGACTTAGGACTATTAATAACGGGTGATCAGCACAGGATGAAGTTTGTGCAGTACATTTGAGTCTCATTCACAGCATCCTCAAAGGAAGGAAGAATCCCCATACACTGCACCTGATACAAAAAGCAGTTTCCCAAAAGTCAACAGAAAGGAACTCTGTGAGGTTACAGAAAGATGTCAGAAAGGCTCCAGCAGCAAGTACAGTACAACAGCAAGTGCCAGGCTGCTGCTTGCGAGCAAGCACCTGCAAACGCATCTCTGATCAATACCCTGTACATACCTGTTTCACATTATATCCTGCTTTAGCACTGGTTTCAATATACATCACATTCAGTTCTTGGGCTTTTCTCTCACCCTCCTCTATAGAAACCTGTCTACAGCAATGAGAACAAATCACAGAAAAGAAAAACCAAAACAAAGAAAAATAGTCCAAAAATGATAAAAAGAAAACTGCAGGAAAAAACCAGCCACCAACTGAAGCAACATTAACAGGAAAGAAAAACTTAATAGGCTGCACCACATAAGAACAGTGCTATTTTTAGTTCAGCTTTTTGGCCTCAGAACTTAACTTGCATCATTCACTGCGTTTTTACCATAGGATGAATGGCTTTCAATATGCTGTATTCTATTTCGAAAAATGTGACCAAGCTCAGACTGATACTGTGCCTTTGTCCAGCCTTAAAAGGCCCAGTATTTCAGCCTAACACAAATCTAACTTCCTTTTAAAAGAAAGGCAAGGCAGCTTCTTTTACTGATACCTGGATATACACCATAATTCCAAATTCTAGCCTAGGCCAGGACTACTGTCACTTACATTAAACTTCCAAAATAAGAATTTCTAGTGCTACATGAACTTCGTCCATAGCTACATTTCAAACAATTTTCTGGTATTTTTAATCCTTGTGGCAGTGCTGGGCCAGCTGTCCTGCACACACACTCTACTTCACTTAGGTACTCCAAGGCAGAAATTACCCCATTGGGTTTTCCAGTTCCACATGAAATTGGATTTTGATAGAAATTCAAAAGCCTCAAATCTAAACGCCAGATTATTCAGTTAGGGAGCTGCGATTATTTTGAGCTCCTAGGAGGGTGTAAGAGGTACTAAGTGGTCAACATCCAGAGCTGGCTCAAGTAGAACATCTTGATTCTACTCAGTTGCTTTTCTAAGCTGATTTCAGAGACCAGACTCATCTGAGGTCTTGCCACTTGGAATTCTTAATCCAAATCAGCTATACACATTTTTTATCATACTTCTGAAGCTCTGAGCACCGGGGTTTACCAATATTACCAAAGTCCAATGCACGGGACCCTTAGAATGCGCGCCCCCCCCTCACCGGAAGCAGGAAAAGCCAAATAGTTGTCAAGACTAAGGTGGTCTGCGTGGTGGACACAGAACACATTTCTGTAAGAACCATCGGTACAAAGCCCACACATGCCCAGTTGGAGCCTAACTTTATCCTCTTCCCCACTAACCCAAACCACCTGCCAGTAGTAGAACTGTCTATGCTTCTCCTGCTAGGCATGGCAAACTAAAAACTAACAGCATGACGTACAAGGACAAAAAGCATCTCCCGACACCATATTGTGCAGCCAGGGATGCTGGCTATTGTCTCATACGAGCATCTGGACAACACCAAAGCCACAAGGGAAAAAACACACCACAATACATTCGAAGCGATATGTACACTGCAGGAGTAAAGCAAGGTTTAGAATTTAAAGTGTGATAGCGTCCAACAATGAAACGGTCAGATTAGGTCCATCATCCCAAGAAAGAGAGTAAACAAACAGGCAGTTCACATATCGGTGCAAGATTTTTCTGAGAAACCATTTATGTTCCACCTGTAAGGCTTTTCAAACTGTTATCTTTTGATCAGAAGTGTCTTGTGAACAGCCAAAGGATAAGGTTTTGATTTCATAAGACCTCATTTCGTTGTGAGATCCAGCTGTTTCCCAGTTCTGCCTTTTTGAGATGCTTTCTTTTGTATCAGGTAAAAATTCCCCACCACTCCAATGTTTCATACACACGAAGCACACATTTTAGAGTACGTGGTGTATGTGAAGATGGTTCAATTTAAACTATTGGAACTGTAAGGAATGGCATGGCTTACTCCACCTTCCCTTTGCCAACTACTACTGACACTAACCATGAAAATAAAAATCTTTCCTTATCTACACTGTTTCTGATGTCTTCACAAAGAATGAAAATGTCTGAAAACGTTAAACAAAATTTTTGCTAAATCAACAATCAAGAGAAGAATTTGAAATAGAAATGCAAAAGCGCAAGCCTGTGGTCTTCTAAGAAGCTATTAAATTGGTTACATTGGTTGAAGTGGCATTGTAAAATTGAGAGTTTTAAAAGCAAAATGCTTTATGGCGTGTCCCAAAACATTAAGTCCACGTGATTTTAAAAGTCTAATTAACTTTTTATGTCTCTTGGGGAAGTCTGCTTTTGCTCATCTAGGTTCCTCTCACACTTCCACAACACCACAGTTTGTGTTATGTATGACGCGAAATTTATGCTGGAGGGAAACCTTTTAGATTTATAGTCTAAAATCTCATGCTGCGTCTTGTAACAAGAAGAAACTTTCCTATGAACTTACAGCTGCACATGCAGAAAGAGTCATGTAAATAGGATTAATAAAAAAAGGCAGATTTCCTTGCTTTTGCAAGGCATCTTTTTGGCTTTATCTCAGCACGAAAAGAAAATCAGACAAAATACACTGTTGAGAAACATGGTATAGAGATACTTAAAAGGATTTTTTTTAGGTGTTTTTTTTTTTAAGCAAAACCTATTTGTAGAATAGCAAAATGGAATAACTTTGCATACTCTGAAACCAGAAATCTGGCAAGCTCTTTATGCTTCATTTAAAATCAACAATTGTTTTGACGACAGACTAGTTGGCCAGTTCCTTGCTTTTACTGCTCAGGGCAGCAAGGCTGCCAGCTCCCCTCCATTACCTCTTGTCTGCCAGGTCAGTTTTGTTCCCCACCAACATGATGATGACATCGCTTCCTCTCTCTGTCCGAACGTCATCAATCCACTTGGAGGTTTGCTGGAAAGAATTCAAGTCTGTAGGGAAGAATCAAATAGGAGTGCTGAGGATAAGACTTATTTTCAGAACGGAAGAATGCTATGCTTGTACCCAGGTGTTTCTCCAAATCTCCCCATACCACATGTAAAGGACCCATAAATTGTTTTCCGTTCAGACAGAAAAACAGGGTGGGGAAAAACTGTTTCTAATGTTAGTCATCTTTTTGCAGAACTTTTGGTTGTAACATATTAGTTCTGCTTACATGTAGTATTTCAAATAATGAGACACCAAAGCATCACTCACTTGTAATGTCATAGACTACCACAGCAATAGTGGAGTCGCGGATGTAGCTGGGAATGAGACTGCGGAACCGCTCCTGGCCTGCTGTGTCCCAAAGCTGCAGCCGAACCTGCTGGTACCAGGCCAGGGAGAGCAGAGAGAAAGAGACAGAGGGCAAGGGAGAAAAGAAAGAAGGAAACTGTCCTTTAGAGAAAAGGCCATTTCTAGAATTAACTGTATGCAGCTCAGTCTGAGAAGCTGAGGTTGACCTTGTAATCTGGCCCCAAATATCCAAACACCACAGAAGCTTGCTTTTCTGACTCTGTTTATAGATAATGTGCTTTAATGACCTCCTTTGCCTAGAGATTCTGCTATTTCCCGTCACCACATCCCAAAGAGCTCTAGGTTACGGCTACTACCTCCAGTCACTGCTGATAGCGGTAGCTAACAAGTACTACAGAGCTGGTCTTCCTGGTCTAACCAAGATTACATACAGGGTCTTCACAGGACTCCTAGCCTACAGCATCTCAGATCAAAGCTTTTGGGGCAATTCCCACATGACAGACATGCAATTCCGTCAGCCCAGACACCACGTAGTGAAACAGCATCCATTCTCCAGCACCAAGCATCCAGAAGATGGCAATGGGGATTTTCATGCAAGATTAAGGCAATCAATAACTTAAGTTCCAGCAGAAACAAAAGCTTCACGTAACACAAAGGGCATTGGGTTCGCCCTTTCAGACAAGCACAAGAGTCGGAAACAAGCACAAATGCTATGAGAGGTACAGTTTGATCTCCAGAACTATGCCCAAACACAAATTGACCTATTATATATGATAGCTCTGAGGTCTGGGACCTGCCTGTTTGAAACAGCAATGGTCAAAACATGTCCAAGTACCACAGTGAATGCTAAACAAAAGCTTTTCACAACTGGGAGTGATACCATTTCTTTCCAAGTCATTACCCCACACAGCTAGCTGTACAAATAGCACTACGCTGCCAGAAAACAAGATCGCTATTGGCATTCTCAACAGGCACAAGTTTCATAGGAGGGCAGATACTGGTTCCCAGCTTAATTACATGAATTGGTTAGATGTGCTCACAAAGCCACTTGTTCAGCAATGAGGGAGAGCAGCTGTTTGCGCACAGAACAGCGGTTAACAAGGCAGCTTGCAGGAGGCTGGCTACAAGGGAGAAAGCAGTTTCAGAAGGACCAAGAATTGGCTTGTTTAGAAGAGAAATAGAAGCTAGACAGAGCACATGTCAGCAAAGTGTCTTGCTACAAGCAGATTCAAAACAACATCGTATCTACATCAGGGTATGCAGATCTGATGCCGTGGGGCTTAAGGAGATTAGGGCTTATAGTTAAAGCAATTAGCTCATGCTTCGTTTTGAAGGCAGCCTTGATTACAGTAGCAAAAGCCAGGGCTCTTCACTACCCCAGGAAACTCAGGGTGACGAACTCCAAGCACTTGGACAATATTACACCAGTGCTGGAAGATCAGATTGATAATGACAGTTTCTGCCTCCTGCTTCTAGACTTCACAACGAGCTTCCACGTAGGCCCTGAGACATTGCTGCTACACCAGACTATTCACCCAGAAAGCTTACCAAGCTGGTGATTTAAAGACTCCAACCTTCAGACTCACAGTCAAAAAGGCAACTAGAGGAAGGACCACAGAACTGGGGAAGAACTGGCCCCGGTCATCTTGTTGTAGTGAAGGGTAACACTATTTGAGGGAAGGCCTTCAGCTAGTATGCAGGTACCGTGCAGGCACCCCTGAAGTGACCTGAGAAAGTTAGTTGCAGTATTTCTGCGGCTTCTTGTTTCCAGAAGTCAAAGATTGCGTGCACCCATTTTGGAGGGGAAGAGAAAATATAAATAACCCACTTAAACATGACAGTGTGCTAATAACCCTACCGGTCTGCAAAGATGAAAGGTCTTCAACCAAGAATTAACCCAGCCTCTCTTAGAAACAAGGTAACTTGTTCAGAAAGGGCCCAAGTTGCAGTATGGACTTTCGCCATGGATCTCTCCACAGGCCACTTGCATTTCAAGATGCTGTGTAGATTAACAATAACTAAGCAATTTCTCTTTTTCTTCTCAGTTCACCACATGCTAGCTAATTGTTTCTCTCTACTAGTCAAGAGTATCTTGGCTGGCACTTAAGTATGTCCTACGGGACTGTCCCTATTTCACACTACCATGACCAGCATTAACTTACAGGAGACTGAGGTTCCCAAACACACTTACCACTAAAGACAATGCAAATATATAGCTTTGTAAGAGTGGTAAAGGAAACTGTGTTTTTCTAATCCCACTAGTGCTCACCATCATCATGCCCTCAGAAGTACATGAGCGTGTTCCTTCAATAACACAAGAAAACTAAAAGCCTCTCAGTCACTGAGAGCAGAACAAAGAGCAGTAATGAGAAAAAATGAAATTATCTGAAAAGATCAGACCATTACCAAGGCATGATGAGATCAGCTATCACTTAATTATTTTTGACACGTCTGGAAGCTGTTAAGAACAGCCTAGACTGTGGTAAGATTTTTCCACCTGCTTGGATAAACAGCATCCTGTACCTGTCACAACAGTGGGAAGAAAACATGCCAACCTATGCAGCTTGCCATGCTGTCTCACCTAGCTGTGTTCCCAGCAGAGAGGCATCACGTGCACATCTCAGCACTCCTCAAACCCCAAACAGATCACTTCAGTTTTACATTAGTTTGCACCAAACCAGAAATCATCCCAGAGTCAACTACTTAAGCTACAGAACTGGGAGAAAGACCAGGTAATTACTTGCCCTCAATATGTAAGATAAATCCTAACAGAAGTTTACTATTTGTTAAGCACTTCTGTTAACCGAAGTGAAACAAACCCCTGGTCTGTAAAGCCTCACTTTAATCTAGAGTTTGTGACAGAATAAAGGTGGGCCAGAGGTTTTTCACCTGCGCTACGTTCTTTACTTAGATTTTGTCCACATGGTGTTGGCTCACTGGTATATATCCTGTCTAGGTATTTATGCTGATACTGTAGCTTAACTGAAAAAGCCACATCAAGTAGAATAAATAACAAGGAGTTATAATGAAATAATTGTATTCATATCTTCGTATCTTATACTAAAACATTCATGCCAAGAGTTACAGAGACTTTGCCTCTAAGCTTGTTTATTCTTTATGAATTACGGTAGTTAGATCTCTCTTTCAAAAGCTCTCTGGTTATTCATATGAATCACCAGCTCTCTTCAATGAAATGGGAGTCTTGAATCCTCAGAAGTTGCTACACAGCTTTTATTTAAATGAGTGTTGTACTGTTTTACCTACTCTGACAGTATTGCTTTGTTTGGCATCTGAAACCATTACTTGTACTACCTCATTAGTTATCCAGAAAGGAAAAAAAAAAAAAAACCAAACAAAAAACAAACCCAAAACCAGAAAGAGTAAAAAGCTTTCTAAAGGCTACCAGTCACCTTTCATTCCAATCAGCACAGACACACGAGAAATCACAATCCCTATTCACCTACCTGCCAATCCTCTGTGCATCACTTCCATAATTTGAGCAGACCAGAGTTTTCCAGTTCCCCAGTTTCTGTATTATGGGATGGAGTTACTGTTGGTTGTGGAGGAAGATGCTCTGCTACTTCCCCTCAGCTCATGAAACACCTACAGTCCTGGGGCTGACGGCCTATCTTAGCTCCTTTCAGGTAACACCACCACTTCCAATGCATAAAAGGTACATGTTAAAAGCAAGGTCCCTGCAGACACTCCGGCTCAATACCTACTTGTAATGTCAAAGACAATGACAGCCACAGCAGAGTCACGGATGTAGCTGGGAATGAGGCTGCGGAACCTCTCCTGGCCGGCTGTATCCCACAGCTGCAGCCTGATCTGGGAAATGGAAAAGTGTAGGGGAAGAGGGAAGGGGAAGAGCAGGAAAATGGAAAACAAAACCAAAACTCAAGTGAAGTAAAAATTAAAAGAAAAAAATTGCAAGGCAAAAATAATGCAACAAAAGGAAAGTTAAAATGAACAGAAATGTGAAGAGCCAACAATACTTCTAACCGCATTCTCACAGTAACCTCAGCCTAGCATGTCTGAGAAACCTCCCTCTCTCCACAGACCCATTAATAACTTGCACACACAAAGACATTCTTCCATTTAATCATAAACCCAAGATATTCCTAAAATACTTTCTCACACCATCTGCTAAGGAGGAAAATAAGCATACATACCTCAGTGCATCCTGCCATGTCAGGGCTCTGGCTATAATGGCCACACAAACAGACTGCAGCCTACGGCTAGCTAGATGCGGTCACTCCTAACCGTAAGGACATCATCACCACGCTACCGATGAATCCACTGAAAGCCCGGTGCCAAGTACTAAAACATAGCAGTGGGGTACAGGCCAGGATAGCAAACACCCTCTAGACTGGCTTATATTGGGCTTAAATCCAACAAGTCTGGGAAGATATTGAGACACAGTAAAGGAAATACTAGGTCTTTCAAGAATGAGGTTGCAGCTGTAACATGGAACTGTCAGCCTGACAGTTGGGATTGAGGAGGGACCTTCTCGTGGCCCCAGTTCACTCAGTGCCACAGCTCCCAGTGTAGTGGCAACCTGCTGGAAATGGCACATTTACAGTTGCCCTCTGTGGGAGGCTATAGGAGATGGTTTTGGAGAACCCAACTCCACACATATTTGTCCCTTCTGCTGGCCAGTACGTGCTACCCAGGCCATATTTAGAGCTGAGTGATCTGGCACAGGTATAATTTCAGGATATATTATTTGGTGTAAGGACGTATCAAATATGCCAAAGCATATGCCGCCATTAGAGGCTTAGCATTCTTCATTTCAAGCACAGCAGTCAAAGCCTATTGAAAAACACAGCATTAGCCATATCTGAGAAAATATTTCAATGTCTGAATTCTCCTAGCTTGTGTGCTTGTGTTTCTCCCTCCTCTTATCTACATTCAACACCTCTCTGTTATTTAAACAGGCTTTATGGGCTCTGTGGACCACTTACATAATCAGGAAAAGTAACAGCATATCCAACATTGGAAAGAAAATAGTATTTTCTGGATAGCAGGCCAGCAGGTGAATGACATCCTGACCTATACAACCATAAGAAATCAAGACTACGCTGCTGAAAACAGCACACAGGCATTCCAACTTGACTTCACAGGCATCAAGCAGAAATCCCAAGATCTTTTTCTTCTTCTCCCACGGCCAATACCATTGAAGAAAGTCATCCCAGTAGTTTTTCCCAAATAAAGATTAAGCAAGGTCTTTTCTAATACCGAATCACTGGTAAGATGGCAAAGAAGCACTCAGGAAACTCACCACACGCACTGGGCTGAGACTTCTTCAGAAGCAACAGACCCAAAGCAACACAAAGGACTTCCATCACACCACTGGCCCCTTCCTCCCCCCAGCAGTTTCATACTTCTCAGCCAGTAGTAAGACTAGCAAAAAGGCAAGTACTAGCAAAACATAAACTAATGAAAAGACAAATACTGAAAGACAGGAGAGGGAGCTGAGGGATCTCTTTATGCAAAAAGGAATCTCATGAAAGCTAAATCCAAAATTGCTTTATTAACGGTACATCAGAACTGTGTTACAAAAGGAGCCTTTCTACGAGGAGGAACTATGCCACCACTGGTAATCATGAATGACTTCAAGACTTGGAACTGCCTGGGGTCTGCTCAGACCCATTTACACTGATAACCCCAGAGGCAGAGCCGCAAATTCTGGGAGCAAACCACGCCTCAGGTACATATAGCAGACCGCCCATTCCCCAGGACATGGACATTAGCTTGCCCCAATTTTGCATGAAAGATTTTGACTTCATTGTAGAGGTGTCGGATATTAACAAGTGTCAGAAATGGGAGATAGGTCAGTGATTTGATCCAACAAAGGCTGTCCCTCTGAAGGCTGCTGTGGGATTTCAGCAGCCATTGGAGGAACGGCCAGGCGAAACAGCACGCACAGCAACTGCTGCTCCCCTGACTGCAGTTGCCATGCTATCACACAGATGCCTCACTTACCGTGCGATCTTCAAGATACATTGTTTTTGACAGGAAATCAATTCCAATGGTCGCCTGAAAAGAAGAAAAGCATTAGTAACTGCAACGTGCCTTCCAGCATCTGCAAATCAGACCTTTCTACACAAACTCTCAAAAACGTTCACAAACTTATAATTAAGCCGTTGAAGTCATTTGCCTTCAATACAGTTGATAAAAACAAAGCAAGCTGGAAAGCTGCACTGCCTTCACTTCACATCATTCTTCCAACACTTCTCAACTGCACAAGAACCTTTGCATCTGGATTTTAGCCTCAGACATTCATGCATCCGAACACAGATCATAGCTGAACTGGCATCTCTTTCTGGCCTACCGCAATTCAGTCTGGTAAGAATTATCTTATTAGAAATAACCAAAAGGTAGAGCAAATGACATATATAAATTGCAGGCAACTGTGCTGAAACCTAAAAAGCAATGTTTATTCAGGACTTTCCAATAGAGAATGTGCTTCCTTTCCAGTGACATTCAGAAGCTTCATTTCCCAGGCAGTTCTTTCTGTAAGTCTCCTTCCATTCACGTTTCCATTGCTGTACAGCAATTCCAGTACAAAGACATTTAAAGCCATTTACTAAGTTATATGTGCTCCCAGGCACTTAAATCAAGCAGCTGTCCTAGCCCATCATAACCCGAGAAACAGGAGACAGGTTCCTGATGTAACAGATTTGAGTATTTTAGACAGATTATCTCCAGTCTTAACAAACACAGGCAGCATAACGCGTTCTGGAAGGTCTCCATCAGAACGTGAACTGTTTAACATTAGAAGAGACCACAACAGTCAATTTCTGTAGGTAATACTTATTTCTGGGAGTCCTATTTTCTGCAGCCAGGACACAGTTTAAAACAACTACAATAAGCAGACAAATCTACACGAGCATCTTACAAAAGTCAGGAAAAGAAACGCAGAAAGCACAAGAGGACCCGGCTCCAGTGCATGACTTGGCCTCAAGAAAACAATCTTCTCTTCCTTTTCCAGCTTAAAATTACTCCAATCTAAACCAGCAACTCTTTCTGGCCTGAATTAAAAGAGAACACCACAGTCTCATCCTCCTCAAAGATATTTGTTATTCCCTTGAAATACTGCCAAGTGCTTTTGATGCAACCAAGTCTTCCCGAAATCCTCAGGCCTCTTACACATCTTCAGCTTTTCATCTGCAGCCTCTTCATCCCTACCCTACTCTTTCCCTACCGAGATTTCCCCAGCTTTTTCTATCTATAGCCTTTTAGTTGGGGAAAAAAAAAAGTAGTAATAAAAAAAAAAAATAGAGAGAGAGAATACACCATGCTGACTTCTTACAGATCTATCTATACACTCTGGACTCAGATGCTCAAGACCAAGAACAATCACAAGCGCATTCATCTCTTATTCTTTCTCCGTGTTTCCTGAGGCTTCCATATCCCTCGTCAGGCATCCTGATCATCCTCTTCTCTGTCAGCCAGCCCCATAAACCAATGTTTCTCCCTGTCTTCCTCAAGGCTTCTCACACATCCAGACACAATCTAAACCTTGCTTCTTTTTTGCACACTGTATTTCCTGACATGATACTAGATGCTTGGGCTTAATCATGAAGTCTCATCTCCGTTTCAAGGCACATTACAACCTTACATATGACATCGAACTGATATCTCATGGAGAAACGTGCTCGCCCCTAACAGTTCTCACAGGCATATATTTTCATAGCAGGGAATAGATTTACCCATATATATATATATTTATTAAAAAAAAAAAAAAAAAAAAAAANAAAACTGTCATACATAAACCTGGTGATCAGAGAGGTCTTCCCAACTACAAAAGAAGAGAAAAATCACTTTCAAGCAGCAGTGGAAAAAAAATAGCCACTGCTTTGGGAGTGACACGCTGGTAGCGTGGATCATCAGACTGAAGTTGCCAACCTAAGGCTATTTCCCAGCTACACCCTCCTGTGAAACAACCAGCTAAGAAATTCATTCACAAAATGACAGAAATATGTTCAGCCAAATCAATCTCAGTAGGTCAAAAATTAATCATGATGAAAACTTGGTCCTCAAATTAGGTACGACGTGATGCATGACAACAAATAATTATTTGTTTGCTTTAAGCAAGCCATAAATCTGCTTTGTTACTCATATTTTGCTACTTATGTAATCACCAAGTCTAGGACTCACAGGCATAAACATCAAAACAAGACACTATTTAGCTGCCTCTGGCTAGATAGAAAAGCAACACTCAAGACTTACATCCCTTCTTCGTTACAAGAGTTTAGATACAGAGTAAACTTTGGTGGCTTGCTTAACATATTTAAATTTATGTCTCTAAATATTATCAAGGGACAAAATGCAGAACTGACAAGAAACGGGAACCAAAGATAAGATCTCCGATCCTCTCTCAGGAAGCTGAAGGAAGCCAAGAAAAATTCAAAGGACATGGATGGAAGAGAAGAGGGAAAAGGAAGACACTGCCTAGAAAGGCTGTGAAATCGTGAACGTTGGAGAGGGTTAAAAACAGTTCAGACAAATGTCTGTCAGCAGCAATGTCAATGCTGCCTTGGCAAGGCAGGGGAATTAGCTTCTGGAAATTCCTCCAAGACCTACAGTTCTAGGACCGAAGAGGAAATAATCAGTAAGAGATTTAAAGAGAGTAATACAGCAAAGAACACCACAATTTCGAGGAAAAGATACAGCTCATCCACACATTATGAGGAAAGGGGCACAAAAGGGAGGCAACTTCCAGGTAAAAGAAAAAAAATGAAGATGTAAGGGAGGCAGCAGCCGTGCTACAGGAACAGCACTGCTTTGCCATTTATTTTCTCTCTCTAGCGTGTGCCGCACCCTGCGTGCGGACGCGGCCAGAGCCACCGTACGGGCCGGAGCAGCGGCCCGAGAGCCACCGCGTTCCTCCCAGGCGCCAGCACATCCCGGCCGCCGCCCGGCCCCGCGCCTCCCCAGCAGCACGGCCGCGGACGCACTGCGGGCCAGCCCCGGGCGGAGGCCCGGCCCC
>VYZW01060862.1:85095-156032 GCA_013401315.1 Balaeniceps rex
AGCCGGAGCCGTGACTGAGGAGAAGGAGACACCGCCGAGCGCACACCGGCACCGCCGCCGCCCCGCCCGCCGCGCTGCGCGTCACTTCCGCTGGCGTCACCGACGCGTCACTCCGCCCCACCCCCGGGGCGGGCGGTTGCCATGGCGCCGGGAGTGGCCGCCGCTGCGGCCTGTAACGGAGGGCCCGGCTGTGAGCGGCCGCCGCTGCGGCCTGTAACGGGAGGCCCGGCTGTGAGCGGCCGCCGCTGTGGCCTGTAGTGGGGGGCCCGGCCGGGAGCGGCCGCCGACAGGTCCCCCAGCGCCTCGCCCTCCCGCCGAGGCCCGCGGCAGCCTGCCCGGGCGGGCCGCTTCAGGCTCTCCCACAGCCCCGGGGTGGGCCCTGCACCCCGGCATCATGACACGGAGCCTGCACCGGGCCACTGGGGCGGGTTTATTTATAACGGTGTCACAGAGTGTTGCATAACGCAGGCAAACGACAAGCATGCTCGTGACGGCACTCGGCCGGGCTCCGGTGCACCCTCCCTGTGCCTGTCCCCTCGCTGGCACCCAGGGGCGCAGGGAGGTGGGAGCAGTGTCCTGCATGCAGTCAGGCTTTCTGGCATGGTGGCACCGGCTGGCTCCCGCCACCGCAACCAGGGCTTGGAGTCGGTGCAAGGAGCCCGGGAGAGGAGGGTGTACCTAGGGGAACACATCGCACCGCACGGAGAGGGCTGAGGCGTCTGCACTGTGTGCAGTACAGTGGGGAACGCGCTACAGGCATCTACGTCCCAAACCGGGGCGCGTGGGACCGGTGGCTCTCCGTGTGAGCAGGCAGCAGGTTAGCTGTCCTCTTTGTCAGCTTCCTCCCTCTCTTCTTCGTCATCTTTCTCCCCCTTGAGTTTTTGGCGAGCAAATTCCTCGATGATGATGTCCTCCTCACTGGAAGGGAGAGCAAAGCGTGGTGAGCCCACAGTTTGGCTGCTTGTGCTGCACCGCAGCGAAGAGGGTGAAACCCCTACTGACACCCAAACCCTGCTCCCACTAGGGGACAACGCGGCGCTCGCCCCGGCCCCGTCACCCCACACGCCGCAGGGAACAGTCACTGTGAGCCACAGCCTGACCCGAACACACAAATCCAGGACAGATCGCTGGCTCGACTGTGAGCGTGCGTGACCGGAGGAGCTGGGCTCTCGCCTGCAACTTTTGGCGTTTTTTTTAAGACAATATTTTGCATTGTCAAGGGAAAAAAGGGAAGGAAAAGAAATTAAAGTGGAGACAAAGAGATTAGTTACCTCCTTGCGAAAGGCGAGTGGCGGATGACATCAAGGGAGAGCCACAAAATGAAAAGTGGGGGAAGAAAACGGAAAAAGAGAGTCAGCAAAACTGATTCCAAAAGCTTGCGAATGTGAAACGACTTGGCAAAATCTACAGGGAGCAATGGTGGGGACAGGCCAAGAGATTTCCTCCTCTGGAAGTTTAAATAGTCCTCGCTGAGCTGGGAAACTGACAGGCTTTGGTGGGAAAGCCTTGCAGTTGCAGCCCGAGTTTCCAGGCTGCAAATCCCAGTGCTCGTGTCCCGTTGCAGGGTGTAACCAGACACAGAAACAGCCTTTTGGGGCTTTGCAAGCCAGGGCCGGCTGCGGGGCTTGTTGGCGGCCATGGCTGCCAGGAATGGGTTTGGCACGCTGCGGCTTCCCAGAGGGAAGCAACCCCAGCTGTGGCTTCAGCTGGAATAAGCTCACGTCGTGGGAGGAGAAGAGGGCTCTGGCACTGGGGAGCATGCAGGGGCACGGGGCTGCGACCAGCGCCGCTTCCAGTAGCTGAGGGACCTCAGCATGGGGCGTACGGGGACGGAGGCCGTAGGGGATGTTATGTCCAGCGGTGGCACTTGTGACTGGGAGATGCATTGCTGCCGGCTGCTTCCGAGGGACAAGGCGAGGTCTGGGCTTGCAGCAGGAGAGGCTGCTGTGTTTGCAGCAAGGGGAGTTGTAAAATAAGCCCTGGAAATTTGCAGAACACGTGCCGAGCCCAGCATCTGAATCCTCCCAGCCTGTGACAACGCTCCTGTTGCCTGTGCCCCATGGAGGGTGTCATGCTGTCTGCTGTGACACAGGGGCTCAGGACTTTGAGGCCTGGATGACTTAATCCAAGGATGTAATCTCAAACTGGAATGGGGCATCACATCCATCTGGGACGGATCTGTCACATCCATCTGTGATGGATCTGTATGGTTTAGGTGTTAGAGGAAATACTGGCTTGAGGTACAAGGAAACTTCTCTTTACCTTGGCTTATCTGTAGTCCATTGATAAGCAAAGCACAGGGAGGCAAGGATTGAGAGAGACACACATGCAGGTTAATAGAGAAAGGACATTTCAACTAACGTATCTTCTTAATGCTTGGGTGTTTTTCTGGAAAGAGAGACGTTGAGATGGGTGGCAGCCGGGGCGCCACGGGGAGGGGAGCTGCTCCCACGGCTCGTCCCAGACGGAGGGTGGCTGCCGTGCAGCCGGAGCCCCTCTGCCCATCCCACAGCCAGGGATGCTGGAGCAGAGCAGGGCCCTTTGCATGGAGGCAGCTGCATCAGTGTTGCTTTTACCAGCTGCCCTCTGAATGGGGACTGCCTCTTCCTCCCCTGTGTTTCAGCGGCAGCCCAGGCACTACTTACCGTCTGCAGGCTTCTGGTGCATCAGGATGACGGGCAGCTCGACACCAACGTCGCTGGAAGGAAAAGCACTTCTTTCAATAAACCAACCCAGCACCGCACCGCGCTCGGCCCCGTCAGGCAGCTCTGCCTTACCTGGAAGTGAGATCCCCCAGGATGCTGCGGCAGCGGGAGAGAAGGGACAGAAATCAGACAAGGCAGAGGAGGGGAGGTGTTAGACTTTGCTTTGTAATAAGGTAGAAGATGATTTATAATAGAGGTGAAGGGCTGTGGTGATGGGGATGGAGTTGTGGGAGTCAGAGAGCAGCCCAGTGCCCAGCTGCCCCACGGCCCCGGGGGAGTGGGGCAGGGACAAGGGGATCCATGGCAGGAGTCCCTTCATTATCTGCCCGGTGGTACAAGATCCCACAGCATGGTCCAAGGGGACGGCCTGTGCCTCCCGCGCCTGCAGAGCCTCACCCTCCTCGGGACACCATCAGGTTGACCTTCACTTTGTAGGACACCAGGATGCCCAGCACCTCCTTGTCCATGCCGGGTCTCAGGCTAGGAGAAAGGCAGAGCGGAGCGGTGAGGTGGGCAGTGCTGCTCGCAGACCCCATCCGCTCCCGCCACAGCAGTTCCCGGGGCTGTCTCCATGCCCTGTTTCACGTGGAGTGCACTGGGGTGTAGCAGGAGAGGACAACACAACATGGCAGTAAAAGAGAGGGGAGGGCAGGTCGGTTGGCTGAAGCCACAGATCTGTTTCTGGAGGCCACTTGAGCTGCCTGAGCTGGGATTTACTCCCGAGACGAGACCCAATACAGCTCTGTGGAGGGATACAGGGGCTTTGGACAATGGCTGGGACTGGGAGGCTACGTCTCCTATGAGATGGAGAGGTGGGTCTGTGGCCACGTCACAAAATCCCTACATTTTCCAGCTGGATGAGGTGGGCACAGGAGGTGTGGGGGACCCTTGGTGGGAGCCCAGAGTGTCCTGAGCAGTGGGAAGCTGTTGGAGAGGGGGGAAGGCATGGGTCCAGCCGTGGCGGGCAGCGGGGGGAGCCCACCGGGTTCTTACATGGTGGTGGAGGCCAGGTTGGTGTCCTCATGCTTGAGCTTGCCGTCAAGAGCGAGGCCTCGCTTCTCACGGTTGGCCGAGAGCATGGGGGTGACAGAGTACGTTTTGGAGAAGGTGGAGTTGGCTGCCACGTTCTCGCTGGAAGGGGTGGGAGAGGAGAGCTCGGAGCCAGCACCAGCCTGGTGGGCGCTCAGCACCCGCTGGGGATGCTCAGCATCGCGCCAGGCACCTGGGCAGAGCCAGATGCCCCCGCCCTGCCCTCCCCACGCAGCCACCTGGGCCCGTTTCCTCCTTTCGTTCCCTTATACAACCACTTCTTTTTTCTACCCCCCGCCTTTGCTGCAGCCCTCCTCGTTCTCAGGGGCACAGAGCCTGCGGCTGGCCTCAGAGATGCAAAGCGAGGAGAGGAAGCAGCCCGGGGCGGGCAGCTGCGCACCTTTCCCCAGGGACCTCCCCAGCCGACAGCACCGGCTTGCGCTGGGAGGGGGCACGGTGTCCACAGCCTTCCCTCTCATCTGCTTCCTCTGCATCTGCCCTTCTAACCCTGATATTTTTGCTGCCTGGTGTAAAACCGTCTTCCCCACCCCCTCTCCCCTCCTCTTCCTCCTTCTTTCTCTTCCTCCCTCTGGCCATGATGCCACGCCACCCCCAGTCCCTTTTCACTTACTTTATCTCCTCAGTGCACACAGTCTTCGTGTATTTATCCAGCGAATAGAGGACCACGTCTGTGATCTGATCAACTGAGGAGAGACAAGAGGGTGCAATGTTGGTGACGCAGCAGAGGCATGGGCATGCAGTCCCCATCTCTGACGGGGAGGCCGGGATGCGGTGGGCGCTGGGACGTGCCCCTCCTGCCCCCTCTCACCCGAGATCTTAATTTTTTTCACAATCTTGTTGGTAGCGTTGTTGATGTTGACAGTCACGTTGATGGGGTCTCCGTGGTAGTAGATCTGCAGTGGGAAGAGGCTCGGTTACACGACTGGGCATCCCAGTCCCTGTCCCTGGGGATGCACGTAGTGGCACAAGCTAGGGTACAGCCCCCACACTGACCTCCCTATCCAGGGAGGCTTCCAGGTGCAGGGGCTTGTCGGACATCATGAACTGCCGGGTGGTCTCCGACTTCGGGGGTGGCCCCGTCTTCAGGGGTGCAAACTGGACCTTGCGGATGATGAGGCGCACCGAGTTCCTGAGGGACGAGAAGTGGTCACCCCCAGTCCCCCCGGCAGGGATGTGTTGACACGGCCTTCGAGGGGGAATCGTCGGCTGTCTTCAGGGACATCACAGTGTCCCTAGCCAAAGGATCAAGCTGCAGCCTGCTCTTAGGCCGTGGTGGGCGCTGACATGGGGACCACTGCCCCCATCCAAGTGTGGCAGAGGCTGACGGCAGGTCCTCGGCCCAACCCCTAAGCTGGCCACCCCAAAACCATCTGCTGGTCTGTTTTTAGGGCTATGGGGCAGGAAAGGGATCCCCTGCAAATACCTCTTGTGAATTTTTTCCTCCAGATTTTCGGCACAAAATCCTTTGACCTCAAAGTCCACGCCGCAGGCCTGGGGGTACACATACGATCACTAAGCAGGAGGGGCTCAGAGCTGCCTGAGATTTAGGTTCATTCCCCTCCTTCCTCCACTGCATCCCTGGAGATCCAGGTCCCAGCTCCAGCCATCCTTCCTCTCCAACCCTCACCCCGTGGGCCAAGTCCCCATCAAAGAGAAGCAGCTCTCGTTTTTGGCACCCCACAACTTAACCCCCTGCCAGAGGGAATGGGTCCAGGGGACAGGGGTTGGGGACAGCAGCTCACCTTTCCCACATCATCTGGTCCCGGTTGGAGGGTGACTGAGCAGGGCAGGTTGGTGGCAATCTGGGCAGAAAAGGAAAAGAGAGAGAAAAGTAAATAAAGAGCGTGCCCAGAGATGAGCCCTGGTGCACACCACGGAGGTGTGCAGTCGGGAAGAGCTGAGCAGCCCCTACCTCGAAGGTGAAGGGGTAGGCATTCTCCCCGAGCTTCTTTGTCAGCTTCTCCTGCAAAGGAGTGAGGGTTTTGGGTGCCTGGTCCGGCACCGGTGGGAAGATCTGGGTGGTCAGGACATAGAGGTCCTTCCTGAAGGTCAACCCGATAACGTCGAGGTCATCTCGGCCGTAGCGAAATGCACAAGTCAGCGTCACGTACACTGAAGCCGGATGGAAACGGAGAGGAATGGGGTTAGGGGAAGGGTGAGATAAAGGAAGAGGAAAAGAGGAAAGAAAGAAAAACTACTTTAATAACTCTTTAGGAGAAGTAAGACCCTGCTATCAGGACCCAGACCTCAGACACCAAGTTAACAAGATTCGTCACGTCGTTCTGCAAGGCATGGGTAGCTTCAGAGCCGGTGCCCCAGGTAGAAAAGACAAGAAGAAAGAGGCAGCTTTCCTCTCTGGGTCAGCCATTGTGGCACTAATGTACAACGAGCTGTAGATGACCCGTTGCAGTTTTAGCCTGACCACAGTCCCAGGTTGCTTGTGAGCTTTGGACCAGTTTCCATCCCTTCCCCTTATAATGTGGGATTTTGTGTCTTAATACCTTTTCTGTCCTTTAGGTACTCAGGGTCAATCAGGCAAACACCATCTGCAAACAAGCAGAGAAGAAGGGACAGTGAGCTCGGCTGCCCAGGAAGATCCTTGCGAAAATACAGCGCTTTTTAAAATCAAATCATCTGCTCATCAGCTGGGAAGGTGACTGAGGGGAGCTGCCAGTCAGGGGGACGGCGATGGCTCCTCCAGCATCTCCACCAGCAGCGTGGCCAGGCTGTTCTGCAGAGGGACTTTGTCCCTGTCCCCACCATTCTTCTATAAGGGTATTTGCAGGAAAACAGGACATTTGCTCCTCTGGAGCTGCCCTTGCCCCTCCTGCTCCAGTGGGAAGCAGAGGCGAGCAGCCACCGGCACAGGGACTGGTCGCCCTGGCTGCTCACTGCCTGTGTTTCCCCCTCCACGGTGAGCATGGCCCCACTCACCTACAGAGTCCACCGACTCCACGTGATCCACAAAGTCTCTCCTCCCCAGGTAGATGGATAGCTGGAGGCAGCACAGGGTGAAAGGAGGGAAGGAAACAGGTTAGTGTTTGCCATGGAACTGGCTGAAATTTTCAATCCCGGGTGGTGTCGGGGGACTCGTTAACCCTGCCGTTAGCGCGTTGGACCAGGCATTGTGTTTAAGGATTCATATAGTTTTTTTTTTTTAACTTTCTATTTTGAAAAGCGAGCCCTGCGGTGGCATCGTGGCAGGTGTAGCAAGAATCAATCAGATTTCAAAGGGAAGGGAAACCCAGCCCACATGCTGTTCCATGGGCAGAACCACCCCGGAGGAGCCCCGCAGCCCTTCCACTCCGGCACAGCCTGCACCTTGGGCTGACCCGCACCCAGGGATGGGGTGCACGGTCCTGTCTCTGCGTGCATGGACTCACCTTGCCGTTGGGGCTGGTCTTCTTGAACACCCTGCAGAGGAAACACAGACAGACGGGTTGGGAACGCCATGGATGAGGCTGGATGCCGCACAGCCTACTCCTGGGGCAGGCAGGCAGCGAGTGACTGTTCATCTGCCCAGGGCGAGGAGGGAGAGGGCTTCCCGGCAAGCATGGTGCATCTGCGAGAGCTGTGCCAGAGCGTGCATGGGATATCCTGGCCTTGGGGAATTTGGTGTCCTGCAAATTCAGAGCCAAACCCGCTCCGTCTGGCTGCCCCCGGGGTTGTCATGCTCCTGAGCTCAGCGTGCAACCATCGAGGAGGGAGTGCATTAGCTGCTCACGGGCAAGTGAGAAGCACCAACATGCAGAAGAAAAGAGAAGGTGCTTTGCTGGCCTTGCGGCGGCTTGCTCCATCTCACCACGGCGAGCTCGTGTACCTCCCCACAGGGGCAGCGGGTGGGGGGAGCCGGGAAGCTCGCTTTCTCCTTCTGCTCCTGCCCTGCAGCGCCCTGGTCCATCCCAATTTTAAAAAAAAAAAAAGAAAAAAAGAAAAAAAGACACTTACTTTGCTCCTTCTGCCATTTTAAATCAGCAGCCGTGCAGGCGGGGATCTGCGGGGAGAGATGGAGGGGAAGCGCTGAGCGAGGCGGTGGGGAAGAGGCAGCCGCCGGCTGTCGCCAGCCAGCGGGACAGAATCATTCACATCCCAGTGAACCGCAGGGCTACGGCGCTGCTGGGCCTTTTGCCTTTGCAGAGCTCAGGTGCTCGGGGTTCAGCTGGGGCTGCCCAGCTTCGGGACAGTGCACAAGGCACATGCTGGTGGCTGGAGACCGGACAGGGCAGCCAAGCCGAGCAAGCCCCTTGCCCCTGGCCAAAAAAGCAGTGAAGAGGAGGTAGAAAAGAAAAAGGGAGAGCGATGCCCCAGGCAGGGCAGGCTTCAGAAAATAGAAAGCACAGCAGTGACTCCCAAGGGAGCGAGTTCAAGGCTGGGAAAGGCAAGAAAATGAACAAAAGGGCTTACGGAGTTTCAGTTTTATGAATTTGTCTTGTCTGCAGGAAATTGGCTGTCATGGCTTAACGGCAGGAACGGGCTCGTTTTGTCCCGTCACTCACGGGACAGCAAGGAAACCACAGGCACAAAGGTCGATGGTAGCCTGCGGGCAGGGGGGGCTCGGGGCGCACGGCCCCGACCCACAGCCCCTCCGTCCCCATCGCTGGCCGACAGCGCCAGAGCCAGCTCTGGGAAGGCAGCACTGGCAGCCCTGCCTTCACGCCGGGAGCCTGGCCGGGGCTGCCCAGCCCTGCCTGACTGCTGCCTGTGTTTTGCTTGCTCAAGCCTGGCATCCAGAATTAAACCGTAAATATCGCACTGATCACCAGCTGATTCGCCAGGAGATTAGATGGGATGAGCTCAGCTGCTTAAAGTTAGGCAGCTCTGACATTAGCAGAGCTTAAACCCAGGCAGGATTTTAAGCCCCAGGGGCGCATGGGCAGAGTTGCCTCTTTATGCAACCACAAGGATGCTGTGGAGAAAGAAGAAATTGATATAGGGGGGGAAGTGATCCTCTTCGCCACGGGAAAACAAGGGATTAGTCCCAAACACAGGATCTTTGATGACCTCAGGTGCTGTGGGATGTGAAACTCGGGCATCCTCGCCTGCAGAGTTTCTTGGGCAGCAGCAAGAGAAGGCGCGAAGGGAGCGGGAGCAGAGCAGTGCTGCGGGCTCGGCCCTCTCCAGAGCCCGAGAATTGGGGATGAGGCGATAAAGGGTGGAGGAGAGAAGAGCTGAACTCCTCCTCTGCACCTCCCAAGCCCCAGAGAGGGGACTCGGACCCCTCCTGGCTTCGCTAAGCTCTCCCACGCTCCTACCCAACCCCTCCACCCGTGCCCTCTGGCTTGGCCATGCTGAAATCCTTTTGGTCACATTTTTCCCCTTTCAGCCCCAAACCACCCTCCTTCCAGCCACAGTCCAGCACCAACGTCCCTGCCCCCAAGCATTTTACAAAACAGCAGAATCTGTGCCCCGAAGCACTGGCAGGGCCCAGGCAGCAGAGCAAGCAGCACTCACCTGGTGGGTGGATGGACAGGCAGATGCTCTCCTCTTCCTCTCCCAGCACGTCCCACTGCCACCCAGTCACTACAGGCTGCTCCCAGTCCTGCAGCTTCTTATACCCCCCATGGTGATCCCTCCCCTGGCATCTGATCTCACCCGCTCGGCTTTGGCTGGAGATGCGGGGTGGGTGTGTGTGTGTGGGGGGGGTGTGTGTGTGTTTGCACCATGGGAGAGGTACTTTTGGGAAGAATCCTATTAGTTTATTAATTGGGAAGACGCTTCATGAGTAAGAGTGGGCTATAAATACAGCTGCTGCTGGCGCCCTGAGAAAGCAGCTTATGGAGATTGGCAAAGCGGGCTTAGGAGCAAGGTGATGGTAATTGATGTGGAAGCTCTGCTGCTGGCAGGCAGGGGTGCAGGCAGGGGCACAGGTTCCCACGGGGGCTCTCTACGACTGCTCCCATGGCAAGTGGAGCTGGGCCAGCCTTGGGCACGAGGGTGGATGGAGATGGCAGAGGGGAGGGAGGGACCTGCCCAGTTTTATCCCTCCCTTGCGCACTTTGCTGAATGGCTAACAGATGGACAGGAGGCGCAGGCAGCTTCTTGCATGGCCAACGTGCCCGTCTGGCTGGTCACCTAGAGGTGACCTGCTGTGGTCCAGGGCACAAGGGACACCCTTGCCACAGGGATGCTGATGTACGAGATGATGGGGTGAAGGCACATGCAAGGCTTGGGGCTGCAGCAGCAGCTCCCATACCACAGCAGGGAAGGGCTGGCCACCCCTCGGTTGTGGGACACAGACCTGCCACCGTCCCCCAGCACCGCTGGGCAATCCGCTCAGCCCCGCATCCTTTCATAACACCGTGGGCTGGCCTCGCCTGACCTGATTAGCACATCATTAATTCAAGGTTTGCTGCTGCAAATAGAAAACTGTTGAAAGCACAGAATAGATTTGCCTTACGGCCGGCGGGGAGAGAAGCACTCCCCACTGCCATCCTTCCTTGGCTGCTGCCGGCGCGCAGGATCCCCCTCCCACAGGGGCGGCTCCAGGATGCTTGCATGGATGCTGCCTCCAGGTTGGGCATCCTTGGGGCACAGACCCCAGGGAGAGCCCAGGGCAGCCTCCCAACTGCTCCAGCAAGGCCCCACTCATCTTCCTCACGTCCAGCACCCCTCAAGCCCTTGCTTGCTCGGCCGGCGCCTTTTCTTTGAGCACGCACTTGGTTCTGGCTCAGCCCCCAGAGCTGAGTGCCAAGGTCAGGATGTCCCTGCTCGCTGCTGTGCCTCCATCCCAGAGCTGCCAGCAGCCTCCTCCCAGCACCCTGCATCAGCACAACGACTTTTAGCACCTGGGTACCAACCCCTCCCAAATGCAGCCCACCTGTGCCCCTGGCCCCGTGGACCACCGGGAGCCACCAGGAGCCACCGGGAGCCACCATGGCACACCAGCCCTGCCAGCCCCACCAGCCCCGCTGCCCAGGGCTTTAGCTGTCAGCACGCGTTGCCCGGGGCCGGGACTTGTGATCTCTTTAATTGCACACAGGAGAGCTGCTTAGTCTGCAGATTAGCGGGCGCTATTTCTGCCAAGGTCAGGGGGACACGTGAACTGTGACCTTCCCGCTGGCGGGTGGAGGAGGAGGAGGAGGAGGAGGAGGCAGCCCCACCTGGACACCCGCTGCCCGGCTGGGGGGACAGTGGAGCGGCCGCCTCCAGCACCGTGCCCAGGGCACCTAATCCCTAGCTCTGTGTTTGCTGCTCTTCGTTAGGCTCTTAATAAGGCCTCTGAGACCGGTGTGGTTCACAAGGGCTGTGGCCGTAGGGTCTGCAGAGCTTGGCGAGGCTGGAGAGCAGATTTCATTAAGGGTGGCTTCAGCTCGGTTTAATCCTGACCGGGTGGATTCAGCCAGGGAGACCTTGCCCAGGTGGGGGGCAGATATTTCCCCCCCCAAAACGGTGGTGAGACGGACGGACCACATCCCTTCCTGCGCTCACGCCGTGCTCTGAACCAAGCGCTGGGGAAGGAAGCTGGGGGATGCAGCACTGTGTTAAAAATAATAGGGAAATGAGAGAGGGCTTCTTCCTTTTTCCTGTTTAATAAATGGCCAAAGGCTCCTCTCATCTGCCTCGTCCCGCCCCATCCCTCCAGGTCCATGTGCTGCATGAAGCACAGCTCAATCGGCCCCTTCCAGCGGGGCAGGACACCGGCGGACGTGGGGCTGGCGGAGTGCGTGGGGGCCCGGCTTCACCCCTGGCTCCCGACGGACAGTGCCCTGCTGTGTCCTGCCTCCCCGGGGAACGGCCACGGGGCTTCCCGCGTCCTCCCGCTTCGGTGCCCTCGGCCGCAGGGTCTGCCCTCCGAGGGGAGCCTGCGTGGAGCCGGAGCCACCCAGCAAGCTGGCACCAGTGAACCCACATTGCCTTCCAAAATACAACTGTCCCTAGGTGCTGGCACAGCTCTCCGGGTGCCAGTGCCGGTGCATCCGGCAACGTCCCGGCTCAGCCTCCGGCACTGCGCACCGCAGCTGCCTTACGTAAACGCCCGCAGCCGGCGCCGCTGATTTCTCAAAGCCCCTCGGAGCTCCAGGTCTTCCTCCCCTGATCCGGATTAAGTGGCGCAGACGGCATTAATCCGAAGCCAGGCGCCTCCGTGGCTGTGGGGAATTATTGCCACACTGTTAAGTAATGGGAGGGAGCAGCGCTGGCGGGAGCGGGTCTCTGGCAGGACGGGGGGCTCCAGCAGGATGGGGGGCTCCAGCTGCCGTCCCTGCACAGAGCCGCCATCACTGCACATCCCCATGGCGGGCGCTGGTGAGAGATGCAACCGCTGCCGCGCGGCCTGGAGCTGCCAGCCCAAAATCAAGCGGGCTGCCCGACTTCTCGGTGGCCCTGGCCACAGGTTCCTCTCGAGGCCGGGAGCCCGGGAGGAAGCCTCGGCAGGGGCTTTTGGCAAGTCTGCGCCAGCGGGCTGGGGCAGGCGGTGATGGGGTCGGTCCCTTTGCGTTGGGCTCATGGCTGCAGGGGACACCTCCTGATGCCAAGGGAGGCAGACAGCCGGGAGTGTGGCTCGGTATGGCACTCCATCCTCATCCTCATCCTCATCCTCCTCCAGCAGGAATCTGCTGTCCCATCTCCCCCCCGGAGCAGCCCTGGTGCTCCCGGGCACCCTGGCAGCAGACGGTGACTGCTACTCATCTGTAATTAATTGGTGCTAATCACCCTAGTGCAGCTCGAGCCAGCCACTTGCCCAGGCGGCCGCTGGCACGTGCACAGCCCGCTCGCTGCTTGCCACGAGGAGCAAAACCTCTGGGGCTGCGCCTGGGAGCTGCGGGAACCCTGCTGCTGTTTGCAGCCAGGAGAAGCCTCCCGCCTCCCCGACCCTCTCCCGGGAGCCGCTGAACCCTGCTTCACTTCTGCCCGGAGGCAGGGCACCCCCAGACGGGGTGACATGAATGTGGTTACGGGTGCCCAGCTCGCTCGGCCGCCCGATGCCTGCAGCATCTCCGTCTCCATGCGGCCGGTAGCAAACGGCAAAGCTCAGCCCTGGTGCGGGCAGCAAGCTCCCCGGGAGCAGGCAGTGTGGTTGCTGCCTGCAAGCTGCCCGCCTGAAAATGGGCAGTGTGGAGTGGGGTAGAGGCAGAGCCCCTGCTCCAGGACTGCTCCTGCCTGCACCCAGCCATGCTCGGCCCTGCGTGGCCACAGGCTTCCCCCCGTAGCGGGGCTGGAGCGGGAGGAGGAGCGAGGAGGCTGGTCCTGGTGGCGGGGAGAGCAGAGCGCAGAGAAGGAGGAAGAGCACGGCTGCCGCTGCGGTGCCGAGCGAGCGGCACGGGGCACCGAGCGAGTGGGCCCAGCCGGTGGGGCCAGGGAGTGGGTGCACCGGGGTGGGTGCTGCCTGACCCCACACTGCCGCCCCGACGGGCAGCGTGTGCCAGGCAGGGCTGCCGGCGTGCCCCACGGGAGGAAGCCGAGAGCGGCTGGTGTAGCATCGCAGCTCCGCTGCTGCTTGGCTGCACCCCGAAAGCTCGGCTCGCTGCCCCCAGCACTCCGCAAGAGCTGCAGGAGCCCCGCACCGTGTCTGCGAGGGACGGTGAGTGTGTTGGGTGAGGTCTGGGCCTCCGTGTGCCACCGGGATGCCAGCATGGCCTGTCCTCGCCGTGCACCGGGGCAGGATGATGGCCCCGGGACTGGGGTGGAAGCACGGGGTGATTCCCCCACGGGAAAGATCCGTTCTCTGATCTGCCCCTCTCTGCCCCCGTGCACCCCCCAGGCTGGAGCCCCCTGTGATGAGGAGCATCCAGACCCCCTGCCTCCCCCAGGCACCCCCCCGGTCCTGCTCCTGCCACACTGCCTGGCCGCAGGGCACCTTGTCCCCATGAGCATCACCTTGGTGGCTGCACATCACCTGCTGGGACCTCCAGCCACCGGCTTGCTTGGCTACTGGGGGGCTGGTCCCCACACACCACCCCCACCTTCGCCTTCCCCAACCAACTCCGCGGGCCAGCCGATGGCCAGCATCCGTCACTGAGCCCCATGCGGGGCTGGGAAGGGGACACAGCGCAGCCGGTGTCTCACCACTTCGGAGGATGGCGGCAGCAAGCTGGTACCACCGGGACATCAGCCGGGTGGTGGCAGAGGAGCTGCTGGCCAAGGCCGGGCGGGACGGCTGCTTCTTGGTGCGGGACAGCGAGTCGGTCTCGGGGGCATATGCCCTCTGCCTCCTGTGAGTCACCTGCCTGGCTTCTGCTTGCGGCTTCTCTCTCTTGTCCCTTACCGGGGTCCCTCTCCCCGCTCCGGGCTCCGGGCTCCAGGCACAGCAACCCCGGCACTGCCCCTCGGGCTGGCACTGCCAAAACCTTGCGGAAAAGCCTTCTGCAGGGATGCCGGCAGGGCACGCAGGGTGCCAGCTCTCTGGCACGGGGGTTTTCGGGTGATCCCCAAGTCGGACCAGGGGAAAACCCCGTGTCCTCGGGAGCAGGCAGAAGCCCGGGCCAGCAGCCCTGCCCAGCACCAGGGCTGCTGAAGGGACAACCCGAAATCCAGGGCACGCCAAGCCCTTTCGGGCTGCCCGCCGTCCCAGCCCCGTGCGCGGGAGCGGGAGAAGCTGACTCGCATCGCCCTCCCTCTGCAAAAACAAACATCCCCTGTCCCTCCAACCCCCAACGCGGCCGCATCCGGACCGTGACGCCCGCTGTTAACATCTCAGATGCCGGGACGTCGGGGCTGCATCCCCTGCCGCCCACAGGGCCCCCGGCCACCTCCACACCTGGGTCTGGGCTCACAGTCCCCGAGAGCATTGCTGCTGGGGCTGCCTGCACCCTTCCTGCAGCCGAGCGACACGTCTGCGGCGGGGAGCGCGCAGGGCGGTGCCTGTGCCTTGGTGGGTTTGGCAGGATGCCACCCCCTTTCCTACGGCTGGCCTGGCCCGGCGCGCGGGGCAAATTGCAAACACATGGTGCTGGGGGGTGCGGGGGGTGTGGGGCACGCCGGGGGTTCAGCCGGCAGCCGCCCCAGCTCTGCCAGCATCCCGGCACCGAGTCAGAGGTCAGGCCGATGCCAGAGGGGACGGTGGCACGGGCAGGGGTGTCCAGTGGCCTCGGAGCGAGTACGCCCCTGCTGTCACAGCCACGGGGAGCGTGGTGCCAGGCTCTGTCTGGCCAAAACCCCTCGCTGCCGCACGGAGCCACGGGGCCGTAGGTGCCCCAGCGAATGCTGGCAGAGATGTGGCTGAGCCCCTGGTGTGCTGTGGCCGTGCCGTGGCCGTGCCCGCTGCAGGCAGGACGCTGTTTGGAGGCAAGGGTACACTGCGCATCCTCCCCTGCAAACGGGTACAGACCCAGAGCTGAGGGCGATGCTTTTGTTTCCAGAAGTAAGAGCTCAGTTCCTCTCTCTGCAGAGGACATGGGGTGTTTGCATCAGGGCTGGGTGCCAGGCACCTGCCAGCACTGCCACGTGCTCACGGTGTCGGGGGGGGGCACGATGGGGGGACCCTTGTCTGCTCTCTCCCAGGTTCCAGCGGCATGTCCACACCTACCGCATCCTCCCTGATGACGAGGGGCTGCTCTCTGTGCAGGTGGGTGCAGCGGTGGGTGCCCAGAGGCTGGGTGCCGCCGGGGTGCACTCCCTGCCCTGGCTAACACCCCCGGGTGCCATGCCAGGGAGGCCACCAGCTGCGAGCTGGGACGTGGGCAGGATGCACGTGTGAAGGGTCCTGGGTGCTCGCCTCCCCCGCCGGCCCCGGTGCAGCGCCCGGAGAGGTGGCGTCTGCCTGCCCTCCCCGGCACAGCGGTGCTGCGAGCGAGCGGTGCGGTTTGCTTTTTGCACGAGCTGCCTGCAACGCCCAGCACGGCAGGATGCGAGCGCTTTGCAGCCACCCCTTCGGCACGGGGCCGCCTGGGAAGGCTGCCTCCCCGCCAGCCCCACGGCTGCTGCCAGCCTGCCCAGTGCGGCGCAGCAAAACTCTTGTCCCCTTCCTGCCACTGTCCCCTGCCCCAGCCTGGCCACGCGGGCCCGATCCCCGTGACGTCTGTCCCCACGATTGCCCTGGCTGCTGGCTCAGCCTCGCTTCCCCTCTTTGGTGTCACTTCACGGTTTCTCCTGGTACCCGTCTCTCTGCAGCCACCCCTTCTAACACCCTAAAAAGAGGATCCCGAGTGTCCCTAGGGAGCACCCCCATCCGCTGCCCGAGGCAGATGTCTCTGCACTCCTCTCCTTGCCCTGCTGCCCTGCCAGGGGCCGGGGTGAGCTCCCCACAGGGCTGGCATCCAGCTGGCACTTACAGCTCACCATGGGCACATTTTGGGGGACAGACCCGCTCGACACGGCAGGCTGGTCTGCAGCCCAGCGGGGGGCTGCCCTGGCATGCGGAGCTGACGGAGGGGGGGACGTGACAGTGCTTTCTCCCTCTCTGCCTCCCCAGACCATCCAGGGCATCCAGGCCAAGTGCTTCCGCACCCTCCCCGACCTGATCGGCGCCTACCAGCAGCCCAACAACGGGCTGGTGACGCCCCTGCTCTACCCCGTGCACCGGCCGAGGCAGGCGGCCGACGAGGACTCGGGTGAGCCGGGGAGGGGACGTCGGGGACCGCAGCAGGCTGCAAGCCAGGGAGGCGTCCCGCTGAGCTGGCTGTCCTCTGCCCGCAGACGGCGAGGATGGCCGAGGCGGCGGGCACGCGGCGAGCGCGGTCCTGTCCGGGGGAGCCGGGGCAGGCGCATGGCTCAGCGCTCCCATCGCCGGCCGGACCCACATCTCGCAGCAGCTGCACCAGAGGCTGCAGGAGCAGGTCCACAGCAGGTAACGCGCCCCTGCCCACCCGAGGCTGACAGAGGCCGTGGCGCAGGTACGGCCACCCGTCCCTTGCGATGGTGGCACACCTCGGGGGGGATCTTTCCAAAAATGCCCACCCGCCCTTGCAGCCCGGCCAGCGACTTCATGGGCTTCATGGCCGAGTACCTGAACCACCACCTGCAGCTGGACCTGGAGGCGCTGCGCCACGGGCACCCGCAGCTGCGCCATCTCAGCACCGCGCTCGTCACCGCCTGCCGGGCGCTGCACAGGCGAGTGGCCGGGGGTGGGGGCAGCCCCTGGGGCCACCCGCCTCATCCCCGTCCCCTTCGTGGGGGCTGAGCATCACCGCCGAGGCTCGGGAGATGCCTGCGCTGGCTCTCACCTGCTCCTCTCCTCTGCAGTGAGATCGACTTCACGCTGGCGGGTCTGGAGACGCTGGCCAGGGTGTTCGATCCCCCCGTGTCCCCTCGCAGCCCAGCCAGGGAGCAGGTGAACCCCCCGTGGGCCGCCGCAGGCCCCAGCTGCCTGCGGGTGCCTTGTCGCGTGTGGCTGGGTGCAGCTGGACTGCGGGGGAGGCGGTCGGGGCGGTTTTGGTGCCTGTTGGCACCCAAAGGTGCTGCATGCCCCGTGATGCTGCCGGTCACTGGGTGCTGTGTGCGCCAGGGTTCCTGCAGCTGGCAGAGGGGAGCTGGCTCCCCGTGGCCTGGGGACAAGCAGGGACTCGTTCCTGCACCCAGTCCAGGATGTGGCAGGGCGGCTTCCGCACCCTCCGGCTTCCCCTGCCGGACCCCAGGGACCCCCACCTCTCGGGGTGCGGCTCGGACCTACGGGGAGGAATCCACCAGTGCAGTGCCATCGCGCTGCTCCAAAAATGTCCATCCTTCCCCTCAGGGTCTCCTGACCAGCGATCCAGACCTTGAGCTGCTCCTCAACAAGATATCTACCGTCAACCATCTCCTCTCCTCGCTGGAGAAGAAGGTGCCTGCCCCTGCCACGATGCCGGGCTGGGGAAGCCTGGCGGGGTGCAGGAGGAGCACGGCCACTGCTAGCCACAGCCGCTGCCCGGCTCTGCTGGTGCCCCGGGCTGGGGAACCTCACTCTGCTCCAGCAAACCCCTCGCCTAAATTAAACCCTCCGGCAAAGCGAGCTGCCAGCGGTGGCACAGCCCCGGGGTACCCCTCGGGGCAGGACGGGCTGGCACAGGGTACCCAGGGCTCCCAGTTAGCCCAGTGCTCCCAGACCAGTGCCCATCTCTCTGGCAGGTGCTGAAGTCGCTGCAGGAGACGGTGTCGAGGCACAACCTGGCGCTGCCCAGCGTGGCGGCGGCCCCCCCGCCGGCCGCCAAGCCCCTGGCCGTGCAGAGCTTCGAGGTGAGGCTGGGGGTGCGGTGGGGCCCGGCGTCGCTGCTCAGGCAGGGCAGGCGCGGGGCTGACCCGGGACCCGCGTCCCCGTCTGCAGGTGAAGCTGGGCAAGTCGCAGCGGGCAGCCCTGATGGTGGACGTGGAGTCGGGCACGGTGGCCATCACCAAGCGGGGCAGTGGGTCCCCGGAGGAGACCATCCCGCAGGACAAAAGTAAGGGGCTGCTGACCCCCCCCACCAGTTGTCGATGGGGTGCTGCGGGGCCGTGGGGGTTCCCTGGCACAGGCCTGATGCCAGGGTGATGGGCTGCAGACCCGGTCGCATCCCCGAGCCCCCATCCCACGCTGCCTGCTGCCCCTACGGTGGGAGGCGGGGGGCCACCATTGCCCCCCTCACCCCCAGCGTTCAGTCCTGCAGCTGATCAAATACCAGAGCGTGCAGAGCAAGGTGAGGTTGGTGTACGACCGGGAGCCACAGAGGAGCCTGAGCAGAGACTTCGTCTTCCCCAGCGCGCGGGTAAGCGGCACCGGCTGCACTCGCTGGGTGTCCTGGGGAATACGGAGCTGTTATGTAGCGATGCAGCAAATGAGTGGTCCCAGGGTTGAGACCACCCCTGCAAGCCGGCTCCCACGCCTGGGGGTGATGTCCCCCTCACCCCGCCACCAGCACCTTCTGGGGTGCTGCGGCTCCCGGCTCCCCTTTGGGACCCTAAGACACCCGTATCGTCCCGCAGAAGCGAGAGGCCTTTTGCCAGCTGCTGCAGCTGATGAAGATCCAGCACTCCAACCTGGACGAGCCTGACCTCATCTCGGTGTACGTCGGGACGTGGAACATGGGTAAGGGGCCAGGATAAGGTCGCATTGTCCTGGGAGGCTGTCATGGCTCGTCGTGAGCCTGGGGGGGTTTTGGGAGGTGAGGGCTGCAGGGACCAGCTGAGGTCCGAGCTGGTCCTCGGTGGGAGGAGGAGGCTGGAGAAGACCCTGACCTGGCCACTTTCGGGTTTGTCTGTCCCGTCGTGATCCACTTGCCCAGCGGCTGTCAGGGAAACGGAGGAGCTGGGATACTGGGAGGGTTTTGGGTGGGAGCAGTAAATCCCAGCATCAGTCTGGGATGCGCATGGGTGAACCATGGGGCTGGCACGATGCTTCCTGTCCCCGGTGGATCCCGGAGATGCACAGGGTCTGGGGTTGGAGAGGATCTCGAGGAGCCTTGCATGCTGTCCCCCCTGGTGACCCGCTGTCCCCTGCCCGCAGGCAGCACGCCGCCGCCCCGCTCCCTCGCCTCCTGGCTGACCTCGAGGGGCTTGGGGCGCACGCAGGACGAGACCACTGCCAGCATCCCCCACGACATCTACGTTATCGGCACCCAGGAGAACTCCCTGGGCGACCGCGAGTGGGTCGAGTTCCTCCGCGCATCTCTGAAGACCCTGATGGCCATCGACTACCGAGTGGTAACGTCAGGGCGCAGCCTGGACCCCTCCGGCTGTGCCTGGGGAGGCAGCCGGTGCTGAGCTAAAGACAACCCCGGCAGTCTCAGGGAGCTGGTTGCCAGCAGCCATCGCCCCAGGGCCCTTACCCCCAAACCCAGGGTCCTCTCCCACCACAGATGCAGCCCAGGGAACCCCATGGCCTCCACACAGGGAGTGCCCTCCCCAGGAGCCACCTTTCGGGGCGGGTTGGCTCACCTTGCTGCTTCTCCGCCCCGCCACAGGTCGCCCTGCAATGCCTCTGGAGCATCAAGATCGTGGTGCTGGTGAAGCCGGAGCACGAGCGGCGCATCAGCCACGTCCACACCTCCAGCGTGAAAACCGGGATCGCCAACACGCTGGGTAGGGATGGGGCTGGGGTGGGGGGTATGCCCCAGAGCACAGGGGCAGCCTGGGGACCATCCCAGGACCTCCAGGCCCCCCCAGAGCTCAGTGCTGAGCACATCCCTGCAGGGAACAAGGGAGCTGTGGGCGTCTCCTTCCTCTTCAACGGGACCTCCTTCGGCTTCGTCAACTGCCACCTGGCCTCCGGCAGCGAGAAGACCCACAGGTGATGGAGGGGCTGGGGTGGACAGGGCTGCCCCAGGGCAAGCACGTGTCTCAGGGGGCTGGAGGAGCCCTTTGGGGCTGTCCCTGTCCCCCTCCTGTCCCCACCTAGCAGGGGCAGGGTGAGGACGAGGTGTCCCCAGGGTGGCTCACACGGTGCTGCCCTCTCACCCACAGGCGTAACCAGAACTACAGTGACATCCTGCGTTCCCTGGTCCTGGGCGACAAGCGGCTCGGCGCCTTCGACCTCACCCTGCGCTTCACCCATCTCTTCTGGTTCGGGGACCTCAACTACCGCCTGGACATGGACGTGCAGGTGGGACCCTGCAGGCACCGCGGCTGGGGACGGCGGCACGCTGGCAGCAGCGCCAGTGCAGCTGCAGGGGTGAGAGGAGCCGGAGCTCACCGCGCCTTCCTCCGCCGGCACAGGACATCCTTGCCCATCTAACCAAGAAGGAGTTTGAAGCCCTCCTGGCTGTCGACCAGCTCAACCTGGAGCGGGAGAAGAACAAGGTGTTCCTGCGATTCAGTGAGTGCGGGGGCAAGGACACTGCTCCCCCCACCAAGATCTGCACCCAGGGTCCCCGCAGACCTCTCCCTGTGCCACCTCCAGCACACGGCGGTGCCCTGTCCCGGCACAGCCCTGTGCGAGGTGCAGAAAGCCTGGGGGATGCCAACGTGCAGCACGCGAGCCCCCCCCGGGGCAGGTCCCTGGGCTCTGCGTCCCGAGAGCGTGCAAGCATGGGGACAGTCAGAGGGGCCGGGGTGCCAGCCATCAGTGTGAGCCCTGGGTGGGGACCATGACACCCCATGGGGCCTCTCCCTGGCCGGTTGCAGCTGTGGGGACAGGGGGGGACGCTGGCCCCCATGCCACCTCCGTGTCTTGGTTCCCAGGCGAGGGTGACATCTCCTTCCCGCCCACGTACCGGTACGAGCGGGGCTCCCGGGACAGCTACATGTGGCAGAAGTTCAAGCCCACGGGGGTGAGTTCCCGGAGCCTCCCACCGAGCTGCAGGACATCGCTGGGGGACAGGGACGGCAGGCTCGGACGGTGCCGGGCGGGCTGCCTGGTGATGCGCAGCCCCCACGCCTCTGCCAGCCCGTTGCTCCCCGGGGGGGCTGGGCAGGAGCTCGCTCGCTTTTTGGGCTGGGGGAGCCAGAGCCGAGGGGCACTGAAGCCAGCTGCCTTCCCCATTTTCAGATGAGGATCAATGTCCCCTCCTGGTGCGACCGCATCCTGTGGAAGTCGCACCCGGAGACCCACGTGGTCTGTAACTCCTACGGTGAGTGAGACCCCAGGGCTGGGGGGGACCCCGGGGTGGCCAGCGCTGCCTGGGACCCCGGGGCTCGGGGACTGTCACCCAGCTGCCCCCTCCCGCCATCCAGGCTGCACCGAAGACATCGTGACCAGCGACCACTCACCTGTCTTTGCCACCTTCGAGGTGGGAGTGACGTCGCAGTTCGTGCCCAAGAACGGTAAGGGGTTGGGGTCTGTCACCCCCGCACCCGGTTTGGGGCGAGCCCTGGCCACGGGTGCTCGGCCGGCGCAGGCCGACCCGCTGGCGCCTTCCCGCAGCTCCCGGATCCGGCCCCGAGCCCCTGGCCTGCATCGAGTGGGAGAGCATCGAGGTGATCGTGAAAACCGCCAGCCGCAGCAAGTGCTACATCGAGTTTCACTCCTACTGCCTGGAGGGTGAGGTGGCCCCGCGGGGCCGGGGGTGTGCCGTGGGGGCGAGCCGGCCCCGGCTGGAGCTGTGCCCCCTGCTCTCCCCCCGCAGAGGCCCAGCGGAGCGGGGAGAACACCTCCCAGAGCTGCGACATCCCCGGCTTCCTCAAGCTGGGCTGGTCTGCGAAGCATCTGCCCGTGGTACGCACTGGGAAGGGGGGGCAGATGCTGGCCCCCCCAGCCCTCGAGCATCCTCCTCCCCATCCCTCCTGCTAGTTCCCTACCCTGAGCCCCAAGGGGTGCCGGGGGCTGTCACCGTCCCACACAGGACAGAGCCACCCCTGTGCCACCCTGCCCTGCGGCAGCCCCCCCGAGCACCCCTCTCTCCGCGTGCAGCTGAACCCCATCCTGCCGGACCTGGAGTACCTGGGGGACCAGCACCTGCTCCTCAGCATCAAGGGTGTGGAGAGCTGCGAGTCCTACGGTGCGTGCGGGACGGTGCCGTGGGGGCCACCGTGGCGGCACGGGGGGTGCCAAGCGTAGCCCCCACAGGGCTCGGGTAACAGCCTGCTGGTGTAAGGTTTTGCAGCTGGAGCTTGGCAGAAGGGACCCTGGCACCCACCCCACGCCGGGGTGCCACTGCATACGGGGGGCTCACCTGCCCCCCGAGCTGCCCGGGGGGGCTAACGCAGGCGTGCGCTGTGCCTGCAGGCGAGTGCTGCATCGCGATGAGGTCCATGATCGGCAGCATGGCCCAGCAGTTCGAGACCTTCCTCTTCCATCGTGGCGAGGAGACGGGCTCCATACGCGGCTGGATGAAGGTCCGGGTCCCCAAGGACAGGCACAGCACCCGCGAGAGGCTCTACGGTAAAGGCGGCCGCACGCCAGCCCCCTTCCATCGCCCTGGGCAGGGGGGCTCGGGGCCACGCTTGGGCATGGCGTGGCCGAGAGCTGCCCGTGCCCGCGGTGCCCTCCTGGACCCGGGGCTGTGCGGTGCCCAGTGGGGAGAGGCCAGACTGCGGTGCCTTTGCAGAGTGGATCAGCTTCGAGGAGGAGGATGCCGAGCCGGCGGCAGATGTTCCGACGTGCCCCAAGCCACGCCTGCAGCGCCTCAGGTACCCCAGCCGGGCTCGGCCCCACCACGAGCCCCAGCCATGGGGTGATGCTGAGCCCCCTCCCGCTGTGCTTTGCAGGAGCCGGCCCCGCAGCCTTCCGGAGCCGGCCTCTGGCTACACCAACCCAGCCTACTTCATCTTCGAGGGGGTCCCCAATGCGTGGGTGCCAGCCCCCAGCGCCGGTGAAGCCCACGACAAGCAGGCAGAGAGTCCGGCTGGGGGCCAGCGGCGCCGGAGCCCCCTTGGGGCACGGGTCCCTTCACCCTCAGAGGAAGAGCGGTGGGGCGCCTGGCCCCACTGTATGCCCGGGGGCCTGTCCCCTGGGCACCTATTCAGCCCCCCCGGCACAGGCCGGCAGAAGAGGCCCAAATCGGCCGTCCTGGCAAGGGACACACCGGGGCTGGGTGACTGCTCGCTGACGGCGCTGCACATGGCCACCTGCCTGAGCCAGCTGGACCGGGTGTCCCCCGAGCGCGGAGGGGACAGCCAGAAGACCCTGCTGCGCCAGACGCACAGCGCCCTGGAGCCACCCCCGCGGCCCTGCCGGGAGGTGCCAAAGTACACGCCGGATGCTCACCAGCACGGCCGCTCCAGAGAGGTACCGCTGTGGTTCCCGTGGGGCTCTGGAACTCAGCCGGGGGGCTTGGGGAGCTCAGGGAGGGGAGGGGACCCACTTTTCACCACGAGGCCCCCGCAGATGCGGGGTCGCATCCCCATGGCAGCGCTCTGCCTGGTGGAGCCACCATGGCGCAGGCAGTGGGACGCGCTGGAGGGTGGAGGAGCAGCAATGTGCCCGGTCACGCGGGGTGAGGACGTGAAGGTGGGGACTTCATGGTCCTGGTGTGATGCTGCTGGCATGTCTCCTTGTTCTTCTTTCCCCAGTGGCCCTGCGACAGGGGTGAGCGGTCCCGCGGTGCTGGCGGCTGCCCGGGCCACCTCGGCTTGCAGCAGGACATGGAAGGGCTGCAGGAGCGCGGCTGGGACCACCTGGAGATCTTCAGGTACCCCCAGGCCCTGGAGCTCAGAAAGGGGGGCACCGTGCAGGTCAGCTCCTGTGGCCCTAGGGTCCCTGGCAGAGCCCCGCGTCCTGGGGGGGAGGAGAGGTGAGCCTCGGGGTGGCTGCGGCAGGGCAGGGGCAGGAGCATATCAAGTCCCCAGATCTCCGTGGATGCCCCGGGGCCGTGCGGGCTCCCCGCTCCCTCTTGGTGACTCCCCCAGCACGTGCTCCCCCGTACCACACATGCAGAGACGTCACGGAACGGGACCTGCTGGAGGCCGGGCTGCTCAGCCCGACCCATCCCCGGCTCGTCCACGGCAAGCTCGGTGAGGACACCATGGTGAGCCTGCCGTGGAGACCTGACCTCGGACCCAGCACCTAGAGCACCTATCCCCGCCCCAGCACCCGCGTGTGCTCTCCTCCATGGAGCTCCCAGGGCGGGCAGAGAGCTGCTGAGGAGGGCTGGGCAGGCAGGCACCCAGGGCCGGACCTGCTGGCCATGCTCCCAGCTTGCCTGGCCTCACCAGCAAGCGACTGGTGTCTCTCAGTTGGAGAGTCTCAGGAAGCTCCTGTGGCCATTAGGACGGACACATTCCGGGTCTCGCCGCCTGTCTCCATCCTCCCTCCCCAAAGCAATGGACGGACCATGCTGAGCCCCACCAGCAAGGAGGGACGGGGGACAGGGGAGATGCTGAGGCCACTTGGGAAGTGGGGACTGCCGGGCGCTTTGGACATCGGGGCTCAGCCTCTCCAGGTGGCCGATGTGCAGCCTGCAAGGGCACAGCAGCATCTGTGGCCAGCCCAGCCCCGCACACCCTCGTGCCTTCGGCCTCGGTGGCTGCTCCCTCCTCCCCGGGCGCAGCCCTGGTCGGACAACGTTCCCAGAGGACTTCTCCTGCAGCAGCCGCTCCTGAGGCTGCGGCGCCGTTTCCTCACGAGATGCCCCTTGCTATCCCCGTCCAGAATAAAGTCTCAGGGACACTGGGATGCGTGTGTGCGGCGCCTGGTTCTGTGCAGGGGCACGGAGCGAGCGTGCCAAGCCCTGTGGAGCCAGGCAATCCAGGGGGGAGCGCACCGGCTCCGGGGACCCCGCAAACCCCAACCCTCGAGGCTGCCCTTACCTGGTGTCCCGTGGGGCTCCCACGCAGGGCTGGGCTGGCTCTGCCCTCGGCGGGTGCTTGCGGTGGCACGGGTCCCCTCTGAGCATGCCGGCTCTGCCTGCTCACCCCTGCGCACTGGGGGTCCCCCGTGCTCTCCCTCTGTGGCTGAGCATCCCCGGGCTGCCCCTTGCACCTCTGCTCCCCTGAGCCGGCCCGCTCTCGGCCACGGTCCTCTGCGTCTCGGGGTGCACCCATCCACCCCCAGCGTGCCCCGTTCATTGCAACACTGACGTGTTTGCACAGCACCCACCCTTCACCCACCTGCACGCTCGCAAAGGATTTAAATCCCCCGGACCGGGACCAGCTCTGCAGGCAGCGGGGGCACACGCTCCCCCCAAAACACGGGGACACCCCGACCCAGCAGGGCCCCGGCTGCCACGACACCTGAGGTGGCCCCGTTTTGGGGGACACTATGCCCAGGCTGGCCTCAAGGTGGCAGTGGCCACCTTTGTCCCCAGGATTGCCCCGCAGGGCTGGGGTGCCAGCAGGGACCATTGCCGGGACCAACGTGGCCCCAGTGGGGCAGGGAGGCTGCCCTGGGGTGTCCATGGTCCCCATGGACAGCGGGCTGCGGTCCCCATGGATGAGGGGCTATGGCCCCCATGGTTGAGGAGCCGTGGTTGCCATGAGTGAGGGGCCGTGGTCCCCATGGCCAAGAGTCCTTGGCCCCCATGGGGAAAGTGCCATGGTCCCCATGGCCAAGGGTCCTTGGTCCCCATGGGGAAAGGGCTGTGACCCCACGGGTAAGGCCCACATGTCCCATGTCTGGGGGGGTGCTGCGGGGGCTGCAGATGGCCCAAAGCCTGCGAGGGCGATGGACAGGATGGAAGCACAGCGGGGCTGAGCCCTGTGAGCAGCCCCTGGGGTGGGCAGGGATGCAGGCAGGGACGCAGGCAGGGACACAGGCAGGGACGCTGCGGGCTCCTGCCCCCGCCTCCGCCCGCCTCCAGCCCTGCCTCTCCCGGGCACTTTGCTCCCAGAGGTGGGAGAGCGGGAGCGGGCGCAGACGGCACAGCACGGTGACGGGCAGCCCACAGCCTGGCCAGCATGGCCCCCGGCCCTGCGGCGGACAGGCGCTCCCCGGGGGGGCCCCACTCCTGAGAGCTGCCCCAGCCCAGGACCACAGGTGAGCCGGGGCAGCCCATGCCTGGTGGAGGGCAGCAGCCAGGACAGTCCCGCCACGGCCGTGACACGGCTGTGCAAACCCAGCCGGGCTTTGGGGAGCCCTGTGGGGAGCAGCTTTGGCCCCACGAGGGACAGAGGTGGGATCCCTGGGCTGGATGGGTGTGGGGTGGGCGTCAGCCAGTTCTCCCCATCCCTCCACCATCCCCAAATCCCTCCGTGCATCCTCCTCCCTAACATGCCACTGCCTTCCTCCGTCACCAAGGGCCTTCATCCTTCCTGGTGCGGCCACCTCCTCTCCTTCATCTTCCTCTCCATCCCCCAAATCTCTGCCTTCTCACAGGGCAAAGCTGCCCCTTGCGCTGCCACAGCTTCGGGCTCCTGCCCTTCCCCGGGGAGACAGAGGGACAGGGACAGCCCACCCAAGGGCGAAAGGAAACCCTCACCTCCCACCCCCCTGAGAAAGGGGGTCACCTCGGAGGGGGACGTGGTGGGCAGTGAGGGAAGCGCCCGGCCCTGCTGGCGTCCCCAAGCAGCACGGGCAGATCGTGCTCTTGCAGCCGAAGCGAAGGATCGGAAAGAAATTAGGTCATGCTCACCTTGTGCCGGGGCTTTGGCTGCACAAACCATGTGGCGATTAGGGACAAGGGTCCTTCTGCAGGATGTTTTGCATAATTTCCCCTTGTTTTGCAATTTCCAAGAGCTTAGGTGAGAAGAAAAGCCCTGTTTTTCCCGTGCTCCAGCGGCAGCTGGTCCCAGGCTCACCCAGCCCCGCATCCCTCGGTGGCTGCTCGCTCCCCTCCAAAATCCGCTCTCCTGTCCCCTCTCCGAAGCTCCTGCCCGCTACACCACGATCCCTGACCCCCCGTCCCGTCCTGCCAGCGGCAGGGCTTTGGTTCCAGGGCAGAGACTGCCGTTGGCGCTGCCCCACTCATTCACACCATTGCTGCCTTTCCAAAGCCCCTGGGAAGCCCCAGGGCAGGCAGCCTCTGCCAGCTGCCGGGGCACCCCAACCTGGGGGCACCCCAACCTGGGGGTGGCCGCCGACTCCCACCGGGGCCGGCGGATGGGTTCAGGCTGAGCACGGCTGCGGGGCCGGGAGCCAGGGCAGAGCTCCCGTTCCTGCGGCAAAGGGCCAAGGGCAGCACGTGCCCCCCGACACATGGCCCCGCAGCCAGCCCCTGCCCCTTTCCACTGGCAGGTGGCTGTGCGGGTGTTTTGCAGGACCCCTCGCTGCTTCCCAGGGCACGTGCGGGGGCCAGCACGCAGGCACCGTCCCAGGGGGATGTGCTTGCCGTGGATAAGGGATTCCCCAGCACCGCAGCCCTCGTGCATCCACAAAACGGGCTGGGCAGGAGCAGGAATCACCTCCCCAGCGCCATGTCCTTTCCCTGCAGTGCCTCCCGCTCCGGCAGCGAGCCCAAACGCGTGGCTCAGACCTCACCGTGGCTGCGGTCGGTCCCTTCTTGAAAAGCCACGCTGGAGAGGCTGCGGTCAGGGTGAGCCTTGCTGGGGACGTCAGCGAGGTGTAGGAACGGGCCTGGCGGTGACGTGTCCTCAGGGTGGACTGATGTGAAACAGTAATTTAAACCACTGATTTTGATCGTGACTAAGATGAGGAAGCAGGAAACCTGTGGAGGTAAAGCTTGCCAAATGTCTTCGTCTTTTGCATTTTTATTTTTTGCTGGTTATCCCCGAAGGGAGCTTGCTTAGGAACAGTTAAATTGCGCTGCTGAGCGCTGACCGTGCACAGGCTTTATCGGCTGGCAGAAGCCACGTACCTGCGCTCCCCTCCAAGCAGCCCGGCACCGTGCTGGTGGGCTCTTTTTCCTTGTGCGTTTCTTACACCAGGTTATTATTTTTTATTTATTGGCTTCTTCATATCTGGGTTGTTTGTTGACCTATGTGATGGGCACTGGCTTTGGTCACTGAACCCTGCGGCACCTCCGGTCCGGTCAGGCTCAAGGCTTCATGCTCACTTGCGCTCAGAGATTAGAAGAGGAAAGCAAAGCTCCTGGTGCCTCGTGTCACCAGCAGTGTCACGGCTTGGGGATGCGCAGCCGCCGGGCTGGGACCAGCACGACCAGCACAACATTTCCTTCGGCAGAGCCAGCCCCATGGGACCACCGCTGGCACCAGCGCTCGGAGGCTCGGGGTTTCCTACCAGCTGTTTTTCCCTCCTGGTTCTGGGAAAACAGAGCAAGTTCTTCCCACTGTTAATGTTTGATCAGGACCTGCCTGTTGCTCTCTGAACTCATCCCTGTAATAAAGCCAGGCAGCTGCCCGTGCCAGCTGCAGTGGGAAGGAAGCTGCAGGGTGTTTGATGTGAACCCAAAGCTGCAGCTCAGCCCACAACTCAAACAGCGAGCGCGGAGGTGCGTGCGGCACGGTGGGGCCGGTCCACGGCCACCCGCCTGCCCATCTGCCTGCTGAGCCGTTTACGATCATCTCTGTAAACCCAGGGATGTCTCTCCAGGTGAGGCTCTGCAGGGAGAGGATGGATCGCAGCTCGGCTCACCCCATGGATACACCCTATAGGATATTCCTGCCAACGGCGCTTGCCACGAGAAGCCATCGGGCTGCAAATCTCAGCGGCAAAGGCAAGGGGCGAACAGGACGGGGATGACGAGGGAGCCAAGGGATGAAGGAGCCTGAGAGGACGCAGCCTTTTGCTTCGTACCACCAACACCAGCATCTTCCTGAGCCCCAAGTCCTCCTCCATCCTGGTGCCCATCACCTCCTGGGTGAGCTCTGGACCAACAGAAACTGGAGACATGCCAACGCTCCCTCCATCAGTCTCTGCCCTCGTCTCTGCCCGCAGCACGGCAGGTGCTCCTGCTCCCAGTTACTCATCCGAGCATCCATCCTCGCCAGCAGAAGCGACCACTCCGAAATCGCTTCGCCAGGGATGGTGGCGGGTGTGGAGGGGCCAAGGCGTGGGCAGCCTTCGCTGGATGCCATGATGGTGGCAGAAGCTCCCTCTTCCCTCTGGAGCAGGCTCTGGACTCTAGACACCCTGAGAGGCGAATGCAGCCCTCTGACAGCTCGCCCTCGCACCTCAGCCCCGGGGACCGAGTCGCCAGGAGGACGCGGATCCCGGCCTTTGATCCTAACGATGTGCGAGGGGGAGCGTCCTGCCTGCCTCTGAACTTGCACTGTCTTGGGCTGGGGCTTGGCTCTGGCGCGGCTCCTCTCCGCAGGCCTTAGATCATCCCTCTCCTACAGAGAACACCCGGCAGCTGGAGGCCCCTCGCCGTCCAGGGACGCTCTCTCCCAAAGGCTCCTTTTACAGCCCCCCGAGGATTTCTCCAGGCCATAATATTCCCCCAGACAAGCCTTTCTTCTCCTCCCGCCTTTCTTCTGTCAGGGAGCCCTCTGGGACGAGCGGCATTGTCGGGATGGTGCCAATTAGGCTGAGCCGGCTTCCAAGAGGCTGCGCTGGCACCGGCCGGGGGCTGCTGTTGCTCATAAAGGTCTCATTGTTCGGCGCGCCATGGGGCTGCTGGCCGGCGGGGCCGGCGCGGCCCTGTGTCTCAGGCATGCTTCCCGGCTCCACGCGGCGCTGGTGTCACTGCGCGCTGCTCAAAGGGATGATTAACGGGTGTCATTGCGGGGGCTACGAAGGGGAGGATTTGTCAAGCCTCCCTCGGCTCCCCACGAGACCCGAACGCGCGAGCTGAGAAAAACCAGAGAACCATCAAAGTGGCCGGAGCTCCTGGAGGGGGGGAAAATCTGGCATCTTTGGCTCCCGTCCACACTTTGTGCCTGACAATGGTCGGGATCAGCGACTAATGCGCTTTTATTAACTGCTCCCCTAGATCTGGCTCGGAGAACATGGCCACTTCAGTGAGGACGTTCCCAGTTGCCCCGTGGACACCGATGCCGGCTCCCTGGCCAGGAGGAAACACCACCGCGGTGGCGGAGGCAAAGTGCGTCTTCAACGAGGAGTTCAAGTTCATCCTGCTGCCCATCTCCTACGGCATCGTCTTCGTGGTGGGGCTGCCCCTCAACTCCTGGGCCCTGTGGATGTTCATCTCCAGGATGAGGCCCTGGAACGCCACCACCACCTACATGTTCAACCTGGCCGTCTCCGACACACTCTACGTCCTCTCCCTCCCCACCCTGGTCTACTATTATGCCGACCGCAACAACTGGCCCTTCGGGAAATGGTTCTGCAAGGTCGTGCGCTTCCTCTTCTACGCTAATCTCTACAGCAGCATCCTCTTCCTGACGTGTATCAGCGTCCACCGCTACATGGGCATCTGCCACCCCATCCGCTCCCTGAAGTGGGTGAAGACCAAGCACGCCCGCATCATTTGTGTGGCTGCCTGGCTTGTCGTCACCGTCTGCCTCATCCCCAACCTCATCTTTGTCACCACCAGCTCCAAGGGCAACAGCACCCTGTGTCACGACACCACCAAGCCCGAGGAGTTTGACCATTACATGCACTACAGCTCCTCCGTCATGGCCCTCCTCTTCGGGGTCCCCTTCCTGGTGATCGTACTGTGCTACTGCCTGATGGCCAAGAGACTCAGCAAGTCCAGCTTCTCCAGCCCCGGCTACCGAATGCCCTCCTACAAGAAGCGCTCCATCAAGATGATCATCATCGTGCTCACTGTCTTTGCCATCTGCTTTGTGCCCTTCCACATCACCCGGACCATCTACTACACCTCCCGCTACTTCCAAGCCGACTGCAAGACCCTCAACATCATCAACCTCACCTACAAGATCACGCGGCCCCTGGCCAGCATCAACAGTTGCCTCGACCCCATCTTGTACTTCATGGCTGGGGACAAGTACCGGGGGCGGCTGCGCCGGGGGCCGGCCCAGCGCCTCCGGCCCATGCCCACGTGCAACCTGGCCCTGGTGTCCTCTTCCATGGACAACACCGCAGGTGGCAGCCACACTGCCAGTGACACCCGAGGGACAGGGACAGCGCGGAGCGGAGGCGGGTGCTGAGGGGCCAAAGGGGGTTCCAGTAACCTCATCCCTGGTCTCCACGAGTTGCAGCCCCTCCGGGCTCAGTGTGGGCACCCTGGCACCCCCAGGTCCCCAAACCTGACCTGCCCCTGCCCAGCCTCTGCAGGGGCAGAGACCGCAGGGCTGAGGGCCGGTGGCCATGGGGCTTGTCCCAGCCCTTCCCCGGGATGCCGTGGGAGGAGGGTGCCGGTGCCGCTCAGGGCAGGACAGCCACCGGGCACCTGTGGGAAGAGGAAGGATACCGAGAAAGCCATTTTGGGGAGGCAGGCTGGCATCCCATCCCGGGGCGCTCCTGGGGACACGTGGGGGCTGGCAGGACACTAAAGAGAAGGGACACTGCTCCCTCCCTGGGCATGCACAGCCCTTCCAGTCTGCTCGACAGCGACGTGCGGGGACCAGACTGAACCCGGGGACGGAGCCGACGCCGGGCGCCCCGCGTGCCTGGCAGAGGTTCTTGGAGATGTCCCTGTCACACTGCTGGCCTTGGGAGAGGAGGGGAGGGACACGGCACGGGGCACTTGCTGCCTGTCACCCACCAATAAAGCCCCTTCCCCTTTCCCTACACTCAGGCTGTTTCTTCCCATAGCGGAAGGAAGAGGGACGAGATGCCCACCCTCACCCCCGAAAGCGTTTGAGAGTGGAGCAAAGCCACCCGCCACCTTAGCGCCAGGGCTGGGGCAGGTTCGAAGCAAGGGGCCGGAGCGGTGACACCCACGGTGATGGGAGAGCCCTTGGGAATCTGCCTTTATGGGTGTTTGCTTTCCAAATGTTTACCCAGCCCTTTTGTTTGACCAAGTCTGCGCAGAGAGGAGCAGACCAGAGATGGCTATCGGCGCTGTCACTCCCACGCCAGCCCGGGCAGGGATGGGACGGGGCTGTCCCTGCCGCGGGGGGTCCCAGGAGGGGCTGCCCCCCACGAGTCCTGCCAACACACGCCTAGGGAAGGGATGCCCATAGCATCATCGGGGTGTCACCCCCCCAGCCATGGCGCCGGCCATGCACAGCCACATCCCACCAGGAGCTGCCCAGGTCACCCGGGGAGGGAGAGGGCCCCAGGGATGCCACATCCCAGCCCCGCATCCCCATCCCAGCAGACAGTGGTACCCAGAGAGCCCCTCACTCACCGCTGAGCCGAAAGCAGAGAGAGAAGACGACCTCCTTCCTAAGCCCAGTTAACCCAGTAAGAGCAGCTGCTGCCCCTCACCTCCCGTTATATCCGACGTGGCCCAGGTGGACCCTGGAGCTGCTCGGTTGCACCTGAGCGGTACGAGGGTCCCTACCAAGCACGGCCCCAGCCCTGGAGATGGGACTGCCAGGGAGGGGACACGGGTGGGTGGCAGGTCCACCCACGTGGGGAGTGCAGGGGTACGGCCGCGGTGCTGTCGATCCTGCCCCCCCAGCACACACAGGCAGCGGCGGGGGGTTGCAAATCTGTATTGGGTACAGAGGCGGCAGAAAAGGCTCATCTGGGGCCAGAGCAGCACCCGCCCCTTGCCCAGGGCCACACGGTCCCGGCTGAGGCCACTTCAATGCGTCCCCAAGTCCAGGAGTGTCCCCCCTCCACCCCAGGGGGAGGTGTCTCCCCAGCCCCGTCCCACTCGCCAGCGGGATGCCACCCCAAAGAGCCCATCTCGTTCCCTCCTCCAATGACACCCCCTCCCTCGGCTCGTGATGTCCTAGTTATCTCATGGGGACCGTGCCCATCGCTAGCCCCCAGCCTCGCACCAGCCCCCCCACATCAGCCGCACGCCCTCAGGGGACAGCTGTGTCACCCGCAGCCCCTCCAAACCCTTTTCAAGGGGGACCCTTTCCCAATCTCCCCTTCCCCTCACTTCCTCCTCTCCTCCCACCTCCTGCTCAGGTTTTTCGGCCAGAGGAGCGGGGGGCCAGAGTGGGGACCGTCCCCGCGTGCTCCCCGTGCCAGGCTGGCTGAAATCCCCACTCACAAGAGCCAGCCGCCCTTGTGAGCCAGGATCTGGCCGCCGGCGCTGGCCGCGCTCAGAGGATGCGCAGCTCATCCGTCTCTGACAGCCCGTACTTGGTCTTGTTCTCGTTGAAGAGCTTGAGCAGGGAGCGGACGTACATCTCGTGGTACATGTCCACTGTCTCGCAGCTCGGGTCCTCGATCTTGGGCACCGTCACCGGCTCTCCCACTGCCAGGAGGGGAGGAAGGTCAGGCCGGCGGCGCAGGGATGCACACAGCTCATCAGGGACACGAGCTGAGTGTTGCCTTCCAACGCCACCCATCGTGGGGTATCATCCTCCTCCACCCCTCCACCTTTTGGGGGTCCCCTCCGCCCCGGCGGGTGATGCTCACCCACAGTGGTGATGGGTCTGGCGAAGGGGAGGAAGCCCCAGGACTGGACGGAGGTGAGACCCCGGCCGTAGAAGAAGCAGGGAGCAAAGCCCATCATCTTCTGGAAGCGCTGCTGGATGCTCCTCATCCAGGTGCCCTCTTCAAAGACCACCTGGCGGAAGAGGTCGTTCTCCCCAAAGGAGAAGGAGGGGACGAGGTAGGCCCTGTGGTGGGGACATGGTGGGTGGTGATGGGGTGCCGGGACCCCTGGACCCCCACGGCGGCGGTGGTGGTGGTGGTGGTGCCTGTGACCCACCCATGCTGCAGGGCCATGCGGACGAAGCCCTTGCGGTTCTTCAGGATGAGCGTGGTGACGCCGGGACGGCAGGAGAGCGACTCGGCCGCGCCACCGATGACGATGGCCACCGCATTGCCGGTGCCATTCTTGGACAGCAGGTACCCGATGGCACGGCGCGTCACCGGGCACAGGCCTGGGGCAGAATGGACCATCGGTGCTGTGGGACTGCCTGCCCGTCCAGCGCCCGGGGGATGGGGACCCAGTGAGGGACCCCGTGAGGGACCGTGCCTGGTGGGACCATGCAAGGGACAATGCAAGGGACAATGCAAGGGACAATGCAAGGGCGCCCCCTGCTGCGGGAGAGCTCCCAGGGAGGGGTGAGGTCCCCCGGGCTGCCAGCCCTGCGGGCAGGGTGCAGGCAGGGTGCAGGCATGGTGTGGGCAGGGTGCAGACAGGGTGCTGGCAGGGTACAAGCAAGGTGAGGGTGGAATTCAGGCAGGGTGCAGGCAGAGCACCACCCCTGCCCTGCCTGCTCCTGGGGAGCGCAGAGGCCGTCAGTCCCGGGTTTCCTGCAGATGGGACCGGGAAGCCCCCCTGGAGTCCCCCTGCCCGTGGGCATTGCCTCCTCCATGGCAGCAGGCAGAGGTGGGCAGGAGCGGGACGGGCAGGGGGTGTGTCCCCGGGGCACCCACTTCGCTCAAGCCAGCGCAGCTGGCCGCGCCCGCAGGGCTGCCCGTGAGGGCAGGGTGGCAGGCAGCTGCCCACAGACGCTCACCGCCGCTCATCAGGTACTCCCTGAAGACGGGCAGGCGAAAGTTGCCGGCCAGGGTGGTGAGGAAGGGCCGGATGCCCGGGAACATCTCCCCGAAGCCCGTCGAGCCCGTGATGAAGTTGCAGAAGGCGCCGACGCAGAGGATGCCGTGGGGGTGGGAGCCGATGATGTAGTTGTGGCTGGGGGACAGGTCGTGCGTCTTCACCAGCTGCGGGGACAAAAGGGGGTGGTGGGGATGTAACGGTGGCATGTCCTTTTGGGTGGTACCACCACCGCCGCCTGCATGAACATCCCATCCCGGCACCCCCGCACCCCACGCCGTACCTTCACGGGGAAATAATCCCGAAAGTGCCTCCACACGGACCATCGCCGCAGGCACGGCAGCATCCTGCCACCTGCAAACCAGGGAGGGACCGCAGGAGGTGACGCCCACCCCAGCGGGCAGCAGGACCGTCGGGAAACACTCCCCACGGACCTGCCGCGTCCTTCTTCCCACCGTGATGATGATGGGGTAGAGGAGGGAAGGAGCAGGTGGGACGTGGTGCTCCCCATTTGCCATGCTAGGACAGAAACAGAGAAAGGGGGGACCCCGCACCCCATCCTGCTGCAAAGCTGGAGGAAGGGGGGCTCTGCCCATCCCCACCTTTCTCCGGCGTGTCCCAGTCGAAGATGATCCAGGCCAGGTAGAGCGCGGAGATGGGCCAGAAGCTGGTGAACACCAGGTAGACGAGGAGCAGCAGGCTGACAGCTCCTGCAGGAGCCAGGGAGCGGGGTGAGCGGGTGCACGCCCACCCCACCAGGACCCCCCACAGCCCCCTACTCACCCAGCAGCAGGAAGCTGAGCACCCACTGCAGGACGGAGAGGAGCTGGAGCCAGGAGCGGACGTCCCGCTGCGAGGGCCAGGGTGCTGCGAGCAGGGTGCGCAGGGCGGCCTGGATGCTGGCGCGGCTGCCTGCGGGGAGGGACACTGCACCCAGCCCAGAACAGCATGGGTTGTGCAAACGCTGTCCCAGCTAGCCGGCGGGCGTCCCGGTCTGGTGGTACCCGTGGCTGATGGGTTTGGGGTACAGGGACAAGGCAGGATGGGAAGGATGAAGCAGTTGGATGAGGAGGGATGGGATGCAGGGGGGATGCTCATCCCCAGAGAGCTCCGGACCATGCCAGGAGGTGGCCCTGGGCAACCTGAGGATGCTCTGGGGCCAGTCCTGCTCCGGGCAGGGGGCAGCTGGCAGGCTGGGCGCTCCTAAGCCCAAACGTGTCCGTGAGCCTGGGTGCACCAGCGGAGCCGAGCGCAGTGGCACGCCTCGCACCGTGCTGAGCTCCCCAAGGCCAGGACGGCTCCCGTGCCCTCCTGGGCATGTTCAGGCTCACGGAGAATTTGGGGCTTTCTCAGCTGGCGCAGCAGGGAGGCGCGGGGCAGCGTCCATGCCCTGGCAAGTGCCAAGGACAGTGGCCAGGGGCCGAGCCAGGGTGGCCAAGGCTGGCGGTCCCCGCAGCCGTCCCTGCCCAGCCTTGCCTCCCACAAGGGACAGTCCAGCAGCCCGTGGCCACTCCACTCCCCCCGCCGCCCCCTTCCCTCCAGCTGACCTTGGTGAACCATTAACCACCCCGGGCCGGGTGCCAGGATCCAAACTCCACTCGCCGCCCCATCCCTCCTCTCCGAAATGGTCCCGAGGCACCAGTGCCACCAGCACACCGCTCCCAGCCAAAGGTCCACTGCGGCTGAGACCACCCGGCACAGCCACCACTGCGACCGCAGCGAGCTACCTCTTGTGTCACAAGAGCCTTGTTTTCTTGGGAAAACAACCCAAAATCAGCATGCTGGCCCCACAGAGAGATGCTCAGGATGAGACAGGAGCAGACCTGTCCCCATGGCTCCCGGGGACAGGGACCCTCAGGTCCCCAGAGGGACCCTCGGGTGGAAGGTGAATGACCAAACCCCGGTTCGGGTGGCCGGTGGAGGTTCAACTCTTCCCAGCTCAATCCAAACCATGAATGGGACAACTGAAATAAATTACACACTGGAGCCATCACCAGCATTGAAGAATCATTTTCCCTCTCCCCGAAGTGGCGTGCCGTGCTTCAAGTGATCCCTCCCGCCCATCCCCGCACACCCAGCGAGGCATCCCCAGGAGCCCTGCCGCCTGCACAGCCCTGCCATAGTCAACTTTCCAAAGCCCCTCTTTTTTTTTCAGGGAAGGTGCAGAGCTCTGCCTAGCGAATTTGTCCCTACCAAACAGTCGCTTTTTTAGTTCCTTTTTCTAGCTCCCCCCAAGCACTCCACGAATGTCCAGACCGCAGACAGAAAAATGGAGAAACCCCAGGGGCTCCGCTGCCGGCCCCGTCCACGGTGACAGAAAGCTCTTCAAACCCAGAAATTTGGACTCCGTGGCCCGGGGCAGCAAGGAAAGACGAAGGGGAATTTGCAGCACTCTGGAGCACGTTGCGGGAGTAACGTTAGCGAATGCATTGTCAGAAATTTCATTCCTATTGAGCAACTGTGTGTTTTCCTCTGGTGCTGCTAGCCCCAAATTGCTCTGAACACCTCCCTTTCCCTAAGCAGTCTAAAGCAAATAGACAATAGTGACAACAAACGCTAATTGCCTGACCAGTCCCTCACATTGCCAGAGCATCAAAAACCCCAAAACCATTCAAACACGCTTTGGAAATATCTTACCACTAAGATTTTGGGAACAGGCTGCAATAATTGTTTTCATGGCGGCACGGAGTTCTGCGCCAGACCCTCCTGGTTCAGCAGGTTAAAAGGCGAGTTTGGAAATACCGGAGAGCGATTGTGTATCCAGCGGCTTTAACCAGCTGATCCAAGGTAAACTGTCCGCTGTGGAGGGGAGTGGACCCGCTCTGGCCCCGGCTTGCAGAGCAAGGAGAAGAGCTGATGGTCCTTGGGAGGATGAGGAGTCACGGTGAGCGGTGAGGAGCTGCCGTCGAGAAGGGCAGCTGCCGCTCCTTGGAAAGGCACCGCTGCCAGCACCGGTGGTGGCTCGGCAGGGACCGCCTTCCCCTGGGAATGGTACCGTCTGCGCTTTGGGTATTTCACAAACCGCTGTCATGCTCTGCCGGTGTGACTCCCCTCCAGAGCCGCCCGAAAACATCATCCCGAAGCTCCCGCTCTGCGGTACGGGAACGCAGACTGCCAGACGGGCCCTGACCCCCAGCCCCAGCACCATCCCCTCCTCTGCCACCCGTAAGAGCAGCACCGGGGTCAGCTAGCCCTGCCTGCTAGCCCAGGAAGACTGGAGTACTGCCTAGAGAGGACTGGGGGGGGAAAAAAAAAATGAGAAAAGGAAACAAGAGCAGCACAAAAGCAGCACTGAGATGGGGCTTCAGGACAACAGCCAAAGGAACAGTAAAAATCCACAGGAACTGATTCACTAGAGCTACTTCTCAGGATCTACTTCTCCAGAAGTACTCGCTAGGAAGAGCTGGCTACCATCAAATGTACGAAAAGGATAAATACACGTATAGGACTGCATGTGTTGTTACAGTAAAAAACATGTTTCACAGGAGATGTTCGGAACCCAGGAACCCACAAAAACTCATCATCTGCTGTTGTGGATTGTAGAGACTCTGTATCTGGAAAAAAGGGCGCAACAGCATTCACAGATGTAGATTCGTTAAGAGGAGCCAAGATTGCTACATATAAAACAGATATCTAAGCTCTCCTGCAGCCTAGCTGGCCCCTCAGGTGTGCCGGAATCATGCCAATAGGAAGGAAAAACCCCAAATTCTTTCAGAATCCCACTGTCTCCTGAGGTAGGGGAGCACTCTGCTGATGAACCCGACTGCGCCAAATCAAAGACAGTAAATGCATCGTGGCCTGCTCCAGGTAACACACCACCACGCAAGTAGCTTTGTTTGGGTTTTTTTATCCCAACATTTGTAACAGGTTTAAGAACAACTGCAGTCATGGCTGCCAGCCCACGCTGGGCGACTCCAGAGCTTCCAGCCATGATTCCTCACTTTCTTCCCCAGTAATACGCCTGCTGCACGCCAGGTCAGCGCCAGGTACGGCAGACCAGTCATGCAGTTCAGGATTAGTGCCAGCAGCTATTTAAACTAGCTTCAGAGGAATCCAGAAAAGGTTTTCACCCCTTCAGGGTTATTCTATAAATAGATTTCAAAGCACGCTGACAACCCGTGCACTACTTTGCTTTTGAATACGGCACCATTTGTTCCAGTATTGGCCCCTGCAGGGCTCCACGAGAGGGTCCAGAGTACACACACGTTGTGCATTACATTATGTATGCTATAGCCATGCAGACCCCACATCACACTAAGCAAAAGGACAAATATTTCTATTAAGGCATTTGTACTATGTGTAGTAGCAGCACTTCAAGACATTGGCCCTTGAAATACCTGATCTACTTAACACAAAAAATCCCAAACACTTCAGTCTGCCCGCTCAGGGAGGAACTGCGGGATGAGCCTGCGGAGAGGCCACCAAACCGAGCTGCAGACAGACCTCCCTGCCAGGGTGAACGCTGCACCACAAGCTGGTGTGTTCAGATGCCTCGGCCGAAAAAACTGGCCATCTGACATTGCTGATTTCCCATCCCCAGCTCCCTTGGTTGCTGGAAACCACCCTTACAGACTTGCTCTGGAAGAGCCTAGGACAAAGAGCAAGGGATTTTCACAGCGAAAACTAGGCAGCACAAGAGATTTTATTTTGCTTAAAATATAGAGGAAAAAAATAAATACATCCACCCACAATACAAAGAGCAGTTTCCAAATTCATGTACTTTTCTTTCAAGGACTTCCTCTGACTGGGAGAACAGAGGCAGTCTGACCCCTCAGAAAGAGCTCCACCTGACAGGAGCTCTGTGGCATCACTGTACATGACCAGTGCGCTCACTCTGACATGTAATGTAAACCAAAGCAAACTGTCACGTTTACTCCTCCGACTCCGGCGCCTCCCAGAGAAGCCATGGATACCTCCGCATATGTACAGTGTATTTACTCCCCTATCTCCAGGACACAGGCAATGCTTACAGGATTTCCAGGCCCTGCTCCCTCTGCAGCGAGAGCATCAGCCCATATTCTGCCGGTTGCCGTAGCCTCTTGGGTGTGTATCTTTCCAGTCATCCCAGTTCCGAGCTTTTTGAAGAGCTTCCTCATCATCCTCCTCCTCTTTTTTCTCCTGCTGCTGCTTCTGTAACTCTTCATCAGTTATACCTGCTGAAGGTCAAGGACAGGAGGGGCCGTAAGACAGTGGAAGATCCCTTGTCAAGTTCTCAAAACACAAGCCCTGCCAGGAGCCGGTCTCAACAGAAAGCTGGAATTGCCAAAGAGCAGTCTAGCAACCCAGTTATTCTCACAGCCTAATGAAATCCGTTCTTACTCTTCCTCAGTCAGTGCATGTTTTACATCCTGAACATAGCCCCGTTCACCCCCCGTCTCAGGAAACTTCCCGAATTCTCTGTGCCAATCTTTGCTTTGCCCCTCTGTACCTGGTGCTCTCTGAGGTGCGCTCTGACCAGACACGACTCCTTGCCTTCTGCGCTGCTCATACCAGTCATCCACGGTCATAGTAGGCAGGCCGGGATACCCAGCACCAAACACTCTACAGGAAGAGAGAGACAGGCAAAGGCGGCACTTTACATTGCTACAAATGAGCGGAAACATAGACAGCCATGCACAGAACTACTCCACAATCCAATTTGTACGAACAATATAAGGCACGTTATCAAGGAGGGCTTGAGAACAAACGTATTTCTACAGCCTGGGCCTTCAGCAACAGACCCGCCAGTTACCTAGCCATAACAGCATCTGAAGAGTTCATCCTGCTAGCTTAGAGAGGTGAGGGCTGCTGTAGTCCAAAGACCGCAAATCACTTCTCCAGCCCAAAGGAGAACACTCTGTGCTGGCACAGCTCGCCAAGTAGGCCCCTGGGAACCGAATTAGGCATGGCTTGGCTAAACAGATATATGGAATGCTCAGGGCAAATAATGTCAAAAGCATGACAAGGAATCTGGTTTCTACCCCATTTTGTGCTTTAGCTGCCATATTCCTTGCAAGAACCTCACAGTGCCACAAAGTGTTAAGGTCCCGATACCCTAGGGAAAGCCTTATAGTTAAAAACTGTATTATCGTGACTGATGATTCTCTGGTAGGTATCACATCTGCCCAGCCCCTAAGATCACTTATTTGAATTCACTGAAATCTTCCAGAGTTTACATTAGATTAAGAGACCACATGTGCTTTTCACTGCTGGGCTCTTTATTTTAAGAGTGAAGAACAATCCTGTCATATCACATAGAGGTTAGAGGGGCAGATAAGCCTTGCCTCTCCACAGCTTACCAAACAGCAAGCACGTGGCCTATAAACTAACACAGTAATATTTGCTTAATACAATCTCTTCTGCCATCCCAACAGGAGAAGGAGCATTAGCCAAGACACTGCAGCATGCTGGCAACAGAAGAAATCAGAGAAAGTTCAAGAAACTCTTTAGATGTTCCCCCATCCCCTGCCCAGATGCACAACACATGCCATCTTGATGCGACACGCTGCCTGAAGGTAACGACTGGTTTTCTGCATTTGAAAGTGTATCTTAGGCTTGACGTGAGAACAGAGCACTGCCTCGTACTGTGTCTAAATAATCAGAAAACAACATACTTAGCCTGAGCAGCATCCCGGGTAAGAATGAAAGGTTTCAGTGGAGCCCTGACTTGCCGAGAAGTACCGTGTGGTGGTGCTGAAGACTGAAGATGCAAACAACAGTCACAAGATAATCGCGTAGATGAGAATCCCCTTCTCTGCTTCCCACCCCCAACAAGTTATTAAAGGTCTTGTAGAAGAGAAACGCCTCTGCTGTCAGAGCAACATCCCAAGATGGACAATTCAGGCCTTAATCCAGTTTAAATCATGAACTCCATCTGTGAGCTTCTACAAATCACTTCTCTTTGTGCCTCTGTTACACCCATTCTGATCAAAGCGGAAAGCTGACAGAGCTAAACCAGATCATCTCAGATCAAAGCATGAAATAGAGCTTATTTTTCCCAGGGATCAAACGCAGTACATTCTGAAGCAAGTAGAGCTCATCATTCCCGATGATATCACCCAGGGCACTACAGAAGAGCAGAGTTCTGCAATGCCAGTAATGAACTGCACAAACCAGCTGTGCCAACAAAGCTGGACTATGGTCTGTGTCAGCACATTACGTTTTTTTATTTCTAGACAGACACTTCAGGCGAGTAACATAAGCCCAGAAACACTATTCTAGACAGGAATAGCAGGTCTGTGAGAAGCTTTCAGCATTCAGAATGGGCGTTTCTTTCTGTAACATCTGGACACTTTGTAGGCCAGAAGCGTAGGTTTGAAAGAAATCACAAGGGTCTTCTTTTAATTTACAAATGTACTTAGTTCTTCAGAGTTAAGGCTCTGGCAGAACCCAGTAAAGTGGAGAAAAGCCTCTGCATGCAGACCGGTTCAGCTCTGATACTCAATGCTCTAGCATTTCACAAGCCACGACTGTCTAGAACATGTGGTATCACCAGACAGTGACTAATCCAAAAATCAGACCACTGCCCATTCAGAATTAAACCAAACCCCACCTGCTTGTGCTGTGATTGAGCTAAATTTCAATCGAGGATTCACAGAATAAAACTTATGAAACTCTGCTATTGTATTCCTCTGAGGTTCATTCACCTGCAGCAGTGTCTATCATCAGGTCTAACTATCTGCAGTCCACAGGACCTGCAGTGCAAGAGAGATCTCATACCTGTTTCGCTGTACCTCTGCTCCTCAGGATGACCATTTCTTGGTCAATACTCTCAATTTCCTCAAGGCTGGTGTTGATCCATTTCTGGATTTGTAGTATGCAAAATTCCCGTATCTGATCCTCATCTGCTTGCCCGCTCTCCACAAAGGTTCTCATAGAGGCCAACCTGTTCTCCAGTTCCTTCTTCTGCTTATATCTGTCTCAAAGAGAACAAAAAAAAGAGAACCAGGGAAGTGGCTGAGTCACCATTCCTGGAGGTATTTAAAAGACGTGTAGACGTGGCACTTAGGGATATGGTTTAGCGGTGGACTTGGTAGTGTTGGGTTAATGGTTGGACTCGATGACCTTAAAGGCCTTTTCCAACCTAAATGATTCTATGATTCTAAAATGAGATCATTTAAGTAACCTTTCTCTAACACAGCCCAGATACAGTGTTTTCTAAAATAAACAAGTTCCTATTTCTTGAAATTCAATCAAATGTGCTTAAGAGAGCTACCTCCTGTCCCAACCCTCTTTTAACTGCTTTTCACAGAGGTGACAGCTGCTGACCACTGCTCAGCAGGGTATGCAAATCCCAGACATTCATAAAGCTCCTCATGTCTTTGACAAATTTCTTTGTACGAGGAGAACCCTCTCATTTAACAACTGAGCAAGAGTCCTGCAGAAGTAAAGCAGTGACTTACAGGAACGTACCCATTATGAAGTGGAGGAGCACTGGCAGCACTAGATCATACTGGTTGTCATTTACTGATGACCTCTAACGACGTGTAAGCAAAAGGCAAAACGCCAAGCAGAGGGATCCATCTCCCCACCTCATCTGACCAACAACAGAAGGTTTTTGACAAACGAAAACTACAGAAATCAGAAGAGTTCCAATCTGCTTAAAAAAGGCTTTGAAAATGCACGGTTATATACATACATGCAGCACCAAGATCTTTTCCTCCCATCTTCCCCATCACTTCCATCCGTCAACTCAAATTTAGACATTACACAGGATCTTTACTACTCTTTGTAAGAGGTTTAATATGATTTCACATATTTAAAAAGAAAATTGTATACAAAAAGTAAGGCTGTGATGGTTTACTGTTGTAATTTAAGTATCTCCTGTCTGTCAAAAGCAGCTTTAAGACGACAGTTTAAATTTAGAGGCGCCTCTCTCAATTATTTTTTTCTTCTCCTACAAGTTGAGCAATCATTGAAAATTAAGCCTCCCAGGTAAAATTAGGCAAGCCTGGCAACATTAATCTCCTAAAAAGGACTTTAACTCATCAGCTCCTTCACTGAGAAAACCAATGGAATAGCTATTTTGAGTTGCTTCTATATGACACAAAGATATCAAGAAACTGCTTATGAGGCAGATTAAAACACTTTTCCAATTTCTGCTTGAGGCATCTTTGTGTGCACAGGTTGTTTTTTAATATAATTTTGGCTTTCTGGATTTTCTGACCTTTTCAGGCATTAGTTATTAAAGGGGGGAACTACCTATATAACACACTTCCAGGCTAAATCCTTGCGTCCCACTTCCTTCAGTTACAGTGCCACCTCAAGAACAAACAGCAAGAACCAAGGATTAGAAACCTATGGGAGCTGAAAGGACAAGGAGCATACAAGAGTCATTCTAAAAACCAAACCCCTCCACAAGCGCTCCACAGAGAACGCCCAAAACCACATCTTAACCAGCTGAACTCCTGACTGCCCAGCCCTGTCCTGCAGGGGAGCAAAGCAAACCACTCCATTCCTGTTTGTCTTTATGCTCCACAGCGGGATAAATTCTCTTCAGCTGGCCGCTGCGATCTCAACCTGCTCCCTGGGACGCCGCAGCGCGTGCTCATTCAGAGAGCAAGGCAGAAGGCAGCTAGGATGAGACGGGTCTGGAGCCGGCGTGGCGATGCAGGCCTTCTTAGGAAAGTTTTGTTCATGCAGTCTATGCATGTTACTGAAAGCAAATATAATTGCAACGTCTCACCCTGATCAAGTACTAACCTGCTTGCGACAGAACAAACACTGCAGGCACCTCCCGTTTGCCTTCGAGCAGGAGTCACGGCACAGACAAACACAAGCCCTCGGCGAGAGGGGAGTCCACGCGTAACCAAAGCCCCACCTGCAGCACCTACAAAACTCACTTGCACTCGGGAGGTGATGCACAGCTCAGACTGCTGACAAGCAGCCCGTGCTGAAAAGGCTTTGCTGCGCTCACCGCAAAGGCCTCGATGTATTCTAGTACCCCAAACCCATCTCAGTTCGGTTATTCTCTAGAATATAAACTATATTTTTGTATTCACGCAATTTAAACAGCTCTTGAACTCAGTTTGGGCCTCTCAGTGCTACCATAATAAGCAACAACTTGATTGTCAAAATCCCCACCTAAAGCATGACAAAGAGGCATCAGCCACCTCTTTTTTAAAGATCTAATAAGCATATTGGCAGGTAACTTCCAATGTGGGTGGCTTTACACTGTTAGCAGTGATTAAAGAACTAATCATAAGAGCTTTCGTGTAGTTCTTCTTCAAAGACCAGAAGCTAAAGACATAAATGCACCTCCCCAGTCTGTGCACAATCCAACACCATTAAATAGTAAGTGGTGCATATCTTAAAATGAATGCTTTACGATCAAAGTATTCCAATATCAAGGAAAGCAGCTCTTCCCTGGCAGTCCTTGTCTGTACAACCTTGCACTGCCCCAGGCTCTCCCCTTCTCTTAAACTGATTCCCAAAAGCCTTTAAAGATTGCAAACCAAGAGCCTACCTTTCGATTTTGGCTTGCCTACTCGACGCCATGGCCACCAGGCTGGGCTGCGCAGCGGCGGGGCCCCCCGGGGACGGGCTCCCGGCATCTTCCTCCTCCGGGGGGCCGGCGGGGGGCAGGTGGAAGCTGCCCAGCCCGTAGCTCCTGCAGAGCTTGAGGAAGCGCCAGAAGTGGGCCCGAGCGCTCTCCAGGTGCTCCAGCCTCCTGCTCAGGTCGACCTGCTTCAGCGTCAGGGACCCCAGCAGGGCGGGCAGCAGCAGGTACTTCAGGTCGGCCGAGGCGATCTCCTCCAGCTCCTCGTTCTCGCTGCAAGGGGAGAGACGAGCCAAGCCTTCCCGTCCCCGCTCCGCCCGGGCCCGGCCAGGCCCAGCCCGCTCCGCGGTGACCCGGAGGCCCGTGTGGAGGCGGCGGAAGGAACGGAAGCCCCCTCGCACGGCCTCGCTGGGTCCCCCCGGGCCCAGACCCGGGCCCCGCCGCCGGCTCGTCCCTTCCCTCCGCTCACCTGAACAGGTCCAGCTGCGCCACCATGGCGGCCGCCCGCTGCAGGGCGTCCAGCCCCTGCCGCACCTTATCTTGCACGGCAGGGGCCCCCGAGGACGGCTCGGCACCGGTCTCCACCTCCTCCCAGAGCCTCCGGCCCGCCGCCAGCAGCTCCGCCAGCCGCGGCCTCGCGCCGGCCCCCTCCGCCATGCTGGGCCCGGAAGGCGCCGCCGCCGAACCGCTTCCGGGGTGGCCACCGGAGACCCCGCCCCGCCCGCCATCTTGGTGAGGGCAGAAGGGGCCGCCCGAAGGAATGGGGCCGCCATCTTGGTAGGGGCGGGCCGGAGGCAGGGCCGGGCGAGGCCGAGGCGACCACGCCGGGCTCCGGGCTCGCCCCTCCGCGCCGGGCAGGCCCGGGGACCCCCGCGGCGGGCCGGTGGCGTCACCCACACGAGGCTCAGCAGGGCCGTGGGCCCTCACGTGCGTCCAGTGCTCCCAAAGCTTGTCCCACTGGATCCTGCTCAGTGCAGAGGCCTCCCGGGGGGGGTGGCGTTAAGTCTGTGCTGGTGACGTGACCCCGTAAACAAGCAAAACCGAGGATAATTAGAAAAATTGACAGAAAGCATGTGCCTGACCCTCCAGAAAAGGAAGCCAGAGAGATGAAGAGGGTTTAACGGCACCGAAATGGCACCGAAGCCATAAGCTGGCAGCGTGGTCAGTGCTGCCCTGACGAGCCCACCCGCAGCTCAGCTAACGCGCCGCCCTGCACTGTGCTGGCATTGCCGCGGGGTGCTCGGCCCCTGCCCTGGGTGGGCTTTGTCCGTGCGGCTGCACCGGAGGGAGCCGGGCCGTGGGTGGCCGTGACGCCCCGCTGTGCAGGCAGCACCCGCCGGCTGACCCGGGCAGATGCAGAGATCACGAAGGGAGCGTGTCCTGCCCCCGGTGCTGGGGCAGACCCTCGGGCTGGGACAGCAGGTGACACGCAGGTCACCTGCTCTTGGGAGAGCCCGGGTGACATTGAGCCTTAGGACACCAGCCACGTTCAGTACGGACTTGTGCTGTACGGGGCTGTCGCTGCATAGCCTGGGACCTAAACCCCGGCAGCACACCATGCACGGCGTGAATGCTCGGTTGTGTAGTGCTACTTTTCATTGTTTTAAGCACAGCACCTTCCGTTTCATCTCTCTGTATTCTTTTCATAACAAAAGTAAGATAAGCAGCCTTTTTCATTTATTTTTTATTTAGCTCCTAAGTCCCTTCTTACAATATCTTTGAAATTTGAAGAGGCATAAGGCAGGTAAGGGTTAAAGCTGGGCTTTTAGGAACTGATGTTTGTCCCTTAGTAACACAGGTAATTGACCTAGATGTGAGAAATTTATATGGTGTAATAATAATTCAGGGCGGGCTGGAAGCACTCGGCCGCCAAGAATGCGTCAGTTTACGATTTATTCTGTTTGTTTTCTTCATACCTACGTGAGCTAGCTCCATAAAAAGTTACTCATAAAAACCAGAAGAGCTGTGGGGCTTAGGTTCCCGTTCGCTGTGCCCCAAGTACCCTGCAGTGGTGTCACTCTCCTGTCACCCTCCCTCCGTGTGACCGCTTTGCTCGGGCTGCAAAGGCGGGCGCCAGTAGCGTCAGGTATGTCAAGAGCTGACTGCGTTGTTCTGTGCCGTTCCTGCACGCCAGACAGGAGGTGAAGAACAGCGCTGTGTCTGGCGGTGGGAAAATTAATTCGTGTAATGACTGGAAGTGGAATGGAGCCAGGAATCTGCAGCCCTTTGTTCTTCACTAGCAGAAGATGCTTTGGCATCTCCAACAATTATGACTAGTTCGCTTTCATCAAGGCAATGCCACTCTCAGTATAGCATCTCACCCCTTCGTATTAGTTAAAATTAGTTAAAAGCTACAGTAAACCTATCACATCATCACCCCCTGTAACAGCTAAGATTCAACATTTCAGCAGCACTTTTAAGGATCAGAGCAAAAGAGGCTGCTAGAGTGAACTCCTCTGTTGCGTTATCCTTTGTGTTACCCAGAGAGTCCCGGAGCAGTTCACAGACCACCTTTCTATAGGATATCTCTGTCTAATCTTTGACAAACATCTCCTCAGGGCATTCTCCTTGGAGGCCTTCACCTCTCAGAGCAAGCCAGGCAGGTTCGTAGCCTTGCTCTCCAAGTAATTGTGAATAGGCTGATGATGGAGCGTGGCATCTCAGCCCACCTCCCCTCCCCTTAAAACTGAGGGGTGGGAGAGGCAGTTTTGACCCCGATTGTCAGAGGCAGCACAGGGCAGGCCTTGAGCAGCACATTATCCCGGCCCACCAGGCAAGCTAGACCAAGAAAATAGGGAATCCGTGAAGCCCGGTTTCCTTTGAGGCAGAGAGGGCTTTGCCTCTACGAGCCAAGTGGGTTAGCTGGTTGGAACCTCCTGAAGCTCCTTGCTAGAAGTTAGTCAGCCCCCTGTTTTTATCTGCTGTCCCAACTGGTCAAGAAGAGGTTTCAGTTACACCACAGAGGCATGGAATCAGTCAGGGTTAGTGACCAGAATCACCCACAGTCCCCTCTTCAGCTCCAGCGCAGCAAACTGCGAGTACCCGCACATGTTGTTCTCCTCCTGCCTGAGGTCCGCCTGGCAGGACGTGGTTTTTCAACCTGCCCCTTCTAATTACAGAGCTGATGTTCTCAACACAAGGAAAAAATAAATGATCCTTTGGAAGGCATAATTACCCAGCAAGCCCCTATTCATACCACAATCAGCCTCAAGCTGGGGACTACAGGAATAGTAGCTGTGATTAGTCCCACCGCATGTGAAAAGGGAGAGTTCCCGGAGCTTTGGCAAGCTGGGGATCGATCTCTCCCGCTCCCCAGTTCTGCCAGGTGTCTCGGTGCAGTAGGTTTTCAGCATAAAGTCAATGTCTAGGGGTCAGCCTCAGCTTCTGGAGGGTTCTTATGTTTCCACTTCCAGACATGAAGCGTGCCCGTGTGCTTTCCATTATACAGGCAGTAAAACCGCCCGCCACGGTGTATTGCATTTAACGTACATGTGTAGAACATCTGGCCATGCGCATCCAGAAGACCTGTCTGGTGCTTCCCAGGAGCTCCGGCACGTTACATGTACATCCAGTCTTCCTGGAAGGTGTTAGAGCTTCTGCATGTCGTCCTACAGCACACGAGCGCTGCTCCAGCCAGACTGAAGCATGCCTGGAAGTTCCTTACTCCACCATGCAGGACATGCACAGCGGTCACAGCCGACACTATACGCAAGCTGAGAAAGTCCTCAAAATCTGTACGGCCCTGGCTCCAGGCTGGTGGGAGGATGCTCCTGGAAAAGCCCAGCTGGATGGCAGCCCCAGCGTGGCTCACGGGCTCACGTCAGGTTCTGCTCTGGAGAGGAGACTCTTGTGCAGCTCCCTCCCTGCTTTAACTCACTTTCTGACGGACCATGGAGGCAGTCTCCCCAGGGATGCGCAAAGGGAAGATGCTACTACTTACTGATTCAACAAGAAGGCCATGGCATCTTCTCTGTACTGGCAGAAAGGCGATTCAAAAAGCCCACCGTTAGCAGCCTCCAGGATGCTGCCCGCACTGAACGTGGATGAGTTTAAGCAAGCGAGAGGGAGAAATACGGGCTGGTGACGGGAGACCAGGGTGCTCAGCAATGCCACCCCACTCCTCCTGGCCCCTGCGGACGTGATGGGGTACCACAAACCTGCGATATCTGGGACTTTTCTGCTCTGATTGAGCAACTTGCTGAAATACAGGGTTCAGAGCTGGAAGGGATGCCAGCCTGCCCAGCCTAGGAGAAGGGATGGAGGTCTGCTTCTCCTCTGAACCTCACACAGCCATTGCCGCAACTGTCCTTCAAGCTATGCCCAAGGGCCCTCAGGCTGCAGCCTAGTTCCCCCGCTGGTCTTATGGCTGTTACTCACCTATGTTGATTTGTCCCTGTCCCTCAGCTGAAGATCCCCATAAGGACAATCCCTAATATTATTTGTCATCCTTAGGACGTCATGATATTGCTGAACACCCCAGAAGTAAAGGAGAACAGAGATGCAAGGGTTTTTCCTTAAATACAAGCGTTTACTCATGTTTGTGTCTTGCGGTGTGATAGTGTAGGCACCAACCATCCCAAAGGTCAAAGCAACATCCCCCAAATATTTACAGCAGTACAGATGCTGATCAACAGCTGAGCCCCCAGACAGTGGCCCCATCCCATGCCTTCACCTTGCTCTGGCTCAGCTTTCTTTGTAAAGAGCACAAGCAAAAAGCAGGTGGAGGTCCGGACCCACGGTCCTGTGCGAGCTGCGATCCGGGGCTGTATGGAAGAAATATCCCAACATGTTTTTGAACACAGAGTCATTCTTCCTCCACTTGATTACTGACAGCTTGTTGCGCTTGTTCAGATTATCCTGCTGGAATAAGTTGTGCAGCATCCCTCAATGAATAAAGAAATAAAAGGAAAAAAAAATATCAGTGCTTTAGCAGCAAAGTCAAAAGGGTCCATGAAAATCACTCTCCTTTCTCCAGACTTCATTGTCTGCACAAGTCTAACCAGCAGGGAACGATCACATTCATACCAACATTACTCCTTTCAAGCCCAAATTAAAAATAAAGCAGTCACCGAGAGGAGGCTTTTCAGAGCAAACCCCTTGCCTGGTTCTCACCACATTTCATGTAGAGGGATGGTTTTCTTCATGCACAAGCCATTTTCAGAGCCACCTCTCCCATGTCAGTTCACAGCTCCAGAAAGTGAAAGACTTCTGCCACGGCCATGGAGAATTCACCTCCGGGGAGTCTCATTTCCAGAGAGACATAAACAAAAAGCCACAGACATCAGGAAAAATGGCTAATGACAGGGAAGTCAAAGAGGTAGATCCGACACATTAGCAGTGAGCCCGGCGAGGGTTCGTGGAGGAGAGGGTAATGACAGCAGCCTCCCACAGTCTGGAGAGGACCGATTGTGAAAGCGGGGCACAAGAAACGCGTGAGGAAGTGTCTGAAGGGCTGCAAAGCCACAATTGTTGCAGAGATGCTCTCGCTTTCAGGGCCACTGCTGCTGTCCTTGCCCAGGTTTATTCAGGTCCTGAAGGGCTATCTGCCAGAGCTGGAGGTGTTCGTGGTGGAAGCAGGGGTGTAGAGGGTTAGAGAAAAGCCCCCTTGCACCGATTTCTCTGGCAGAGGGTTGCACCGACTGGTGCTGGAAGCCACCGGAGGGTGATGTCAGGGTCCAAGTTTTCCCATCTTTTACCTCAGAGGGTGCTGGTGCTAGCCCAGGTGGGGTGAAGGGGCTCCATGTTCCCCTGGCACCTTCCTGCTGGCTTTTCTGCCCAAGAAGGGTCAGAGAGAGACAATGCATCCAGTCAGATGGATCCCCTCAACCCTTGGGACCAAGCACAGGGTTTATCCTCTCTGGATCCATCATCTGATGCCAACTACCTGGCTCTGGCTCTTGGTCCATGGGAAACTCTTCCAGCCCAGCAGATCTCACAAGCCTGGTAAATCCAGGTGTGGGCCCAGATTACAACGCCTCCCACCCTGAGCATTGTCACTTAACTGTCACCTCCCCACCGTCGTCCTTCCTGGAGCCTGACCCTTTGCACCCTTCGACTAATTACAGTGCTTTCCGATTTCCCGCAGGACACAAACGGAGCCCGAGGTCCTCGCTGCTGACTGACCCCTCCAGTCCTTTCCCAGCTCTTCCCTGTTGAGCTTGCAGTCAAGATGCAAGGAGGGAGAGGAGGAGAGGACTCTGCATATTCAGCACTTGACCCTGCCTTTTCCCAGGCAGAAATTCAAATGGGACCTCTCTAGGAGGGGATCAGGACATCTCCACGGGGCATTCCTAGCTATTGTGGCTCCTCTCCTCTACCCCAGGCTATGTGTGTTTGTAGTTACCAAATGCAAATCACATTTCCCACCCTCCTGGCTGAATCTCTCTCTCCACAAGATCCTTCCCCTCTTTTTTTCTCACCAGCTCGTTTTGCAATGCTCTGCAGAGTTCACAGCCCCTCCCGGTTTCACCTCCCTCTGATCTGGCGATGCACAGCGAGATGGCTATAGGGAAGGTATTTAAGCAATCCTCCTAATTAAGTACCTGCATCACCTCTTGGCTCAGCCTGGCTCTGGACGCAGAAGCTGCAGCTATTTCGCAGCCTGGCAGCTGAAGACTCCCTTTTCTGAGGAATGCCGGTGACTAACCCCTAATTGCATTTTAAAAGACAAACTCAAGATAGCTCTTTGGCCTTCGGCAGCTGTGACGGAAGCCTTGCAGCTGTGGCTTTACCGTCGCTCTGGGAAGGCTGGATGTCAGCAGCCAGCTCAAGTCAATGGCACATTAACAACTGATAATGATAGTTAACTCGCTGGGTTAACTGTGTCAGCGTATGCTTCACCCCCGAGCATTTCAACTTCCAGCTCCCAGGCTTGTCTCAAACCACCTTTGACTCTCGGCTCTTATTCACTGTTAATACAGAAACCTGGAGCACATTAAGTGGAGGGGACGGTTTACAATAAAAGCTCATGAATTGATTCCATGACCCAGCAGAGGCTATTGAAAATGATTGAATGAATATGGAAATGAGTAATCGTACAGCTGGACTCGGGGCTGAACGCGGCCAACTCCATTCAATGCAAACCACAAATAAACCCAGGCGCACGCAAAGCCACCAGAGCCTCAAGGTCATGGTGTGAGCTGCGGGAAATTGCCCTAGGAGTTCCATCACACCGTGTTTACCTGTCCTCCTTGTGCTGTGGGTTCTCCTCAGCACCGGTGTATTTAGACCCATCCTTTCTCTCCAAAGGCTGCATGACCAGGAATCCCTTATCCCATGCAAGCGCTTGGCCAGCTCCCACGCTAGGGGAAATGGGGGGCCATCAGAGCCCCCATCCCTGGCTCCCGACCCCTTGCTGTTCACACACGTGTGGCTAGTCCAGCCCACGTTCACAAGGATCAGAAAACAACCCCGGACTGCCTCTGTTTCCAGCCACCAGTGCTGAATCCCAGGAAACCAGATTCCTTGCTGGCTGGTCAGAGACCTGAGGAAGTGGGTGATAGAAACCTTCCAACAGGTTTTCCACACGTGCACGGTAGCTGAGGCTGACACATATCTGTAATTAAAGGCAAACCTGGCCCAGAGAGCAGCAGAAAGAGTTAAAACTGAACTGGTCCCCTGCTGTAAGGGTACGGACATGGGGCTTTATGCTCTCCTCACAGCCTGGCTTTCTCTGTGGCCAGCTGAGGAGGAGGTGGAGGAAGGAGGTTGTCCTGGGAAACATGTCACAGAGAGGTACAGGATAATACATTTATTTAAAAAACACACACCAGAATCCCACTTACGTTAAGTATAGAGACTAAAGGGTCATTCTTATATTCCCAAGGGCCCTGGAGTCGTGTCCTCTCTCCAGGCCAGAGTGCCAGCACACCTGGTATTAAGGGGGCGGAAGGAGTGGGCTGAAGACCTTAGTGGTCTGGAAGAAGGGGCAGGAAGGACAAGCCATGAGTATGCCACGCGTTGAGTGGGCTTCCACCTCCCACACAAGCCCAGAGGGCAGAAGCTACAGTGCTGCCATGGCTGCCTTGTTAATACGAGGCTGCTAGGTGCAGTTTTGCCACGCTGCCCTGCTTCGCCAGCCTCCGGGACCGTTCCTGTCCCTAGGTCCGTGTGCCATCATCAGTCAAAGATGAAGGCTCATTACTGTGAGAGCAGAGGCAATCTCCATGCAGGTCATGGGGAGGATTGATGGGTTCTGCCTCCTGGAGCGATAACTTGTTCTGCCTTTGTCCAAGCCTGGTCTTCATTTCAGATGCTGCAAAGGGCACTGGACCAGTATTTGCCCCTGAGAAGGAACATTCAGTGGTGTTGGGTGGGCCCACAGCAGAAACCTGCCCCCAGAGGAGCTGCCCATGACCCCCTCACCTGGAGCAGCTTTCTTCCCCTGCAGCCTTCTCCCAACGGGCAACTCTCTACCCCCCTTCCCATCCATCACTCCTGGCTTTCAGGCCACTGTCAGAAACCTCCTGCAAAGAGACAATGGCAGCCCCGGGTCCCCATTCACCCCTGGAGAAAAGGGCCTGTGCATGCGGAGTGATAAATGGTTTGTCCCCAGCTGGAGACAGAGGGCTGGACGCTGCCGATCAGCTGCAGGAGGGCAGCCCTTTGTCTTGCTCTGGAGAGATGGAGCAGAGGTCGGCCCCCGGTCTTAGGCTTCCCGGCATCTCTCAGTTTGAGGTCTTCCGTGGTAATGCGAAAGTCCAGGCTTCCCGCACAGCCCCCTCCTTGCCGTAGCTCAGAGCATCCCTCGCGGTTGGCGTTCGGTCTCCAGCTGTGCCCCGGAGGGTACCAGCGCAAGAGTCCTCCCGCCTGCCGTGTCGCCTCTGGCGTTATTTACAGACATATCTCTCCACCTTCCGCCGACACTTCTTGCACACCACGTAGCAGCACCAGTGATACTTGCAGTGACACCTCTCCACCACCTCCTCCGTGTAGGCGTTGTAGCCGCGGCCGCAGCACATCAGGTCGCAACCGTCGCTGCCCACGGAGGTCTTGTTGCACTGCCTGTCGAGGGGAGGACGCACAAGCGGGAGCTGAGGGAGCGTACCTGCCCACCCACGGCGGCGGTGATGACCACAGCTACCTGCCCTGGCCTCCTCCCAGAGCTTACAGGAGGCAGCGAGATGCAGGGGTCTGCTCGTGAATCGGGGTTGATGTCAGCTGGCGTTACCACGGCAGTGTTTGAGCAGCCGTGGCTGAGGCTGGGCACGCTCACTCCGTATCACGCTGGGGGCAGGAATTTCCCGTGGAGAAGGAAGGAAGGGTGGATGGCTCAGACCAGGAACTTCTGCTGCTGCTAAATCTACCAGGGATTGCAAGTCACAGCCCTGAGGCAGCCCTGGCTCAGCCTCACCTGAAGCTTCCCCATCCCTCCAAAAACTCCCCCCCGCCCTGCAATCGCTCCAGAAAGGAGACATCTGGGAAGCACCGCAGACCCCAAGGACTGCCGAACCGTTCTGGTTACCGGCAGGCAGCACCCGAAGGCTTGCAGGGAGAGGTGGTATTTTCCTTTCATTTCCTTTCCATTCATCCTCAGAGGATGAATGATGGAGCTGATGGACTCTCAGTGAGGGCTCTCCCTTGCCTTTACACCTGCATACCTCTGTAAAAATAATACCTACCTTCCTGCCCTTCTTGGGACTTAAAGATGCAAAGATTTCGCAGCAGTCCCTGTGATGTCCCTACCTAACAGGGGACCGCCCATCCGCACCAGCTTCCCGGAGCACGCTCCCAAACCCAGCGGTACGGACACTCGTGGAATGGGGGGCTGCGTTAGAGCGTATTTGCAGCAGTTTCTTACCTATCCTGTGTCCCCAGAGACCCCAGGTGGAGATTCGGCGTGCAGTAGTCGGGAGAGTTGATGAGATAAACCAGATCCGTCTCTTTCACGGGCCTGACGTCCATTTCTTTGGGTATCAGCTGCTTCCTGGGCCCTATGAGCCGGTGGGTCACCTTGATGGCTGCCAGGTACTTGGACTTGAGGTCAGAGGCGATTTCACCCAGGTTTGGCAGGCCCTTCCAACAGGTCTTCACCGAACAGGAGCCTGAAACGCCGTGGCATTTACACTTGGTATCCAGGGAGTCACTCAGCACCTGCGGGGGATAGGAGAACAGACGGGTTTGCTTCTGCTTTCTCCTGGTACCCACCCTACCGACTGATTTGCAAGAGCATCCCTGGGAAGGTTTAAGAGATGAAAGAGCTCGGCTGCTTACTGCCACCTTTAAATGAATATAATGGGGCAATCAAGGACTCGCCCTGCTTCATTCCCCTTGTGATAACAACCTAACCCTTGGGGAACTCCCTGCTGGAGCTTGCAGTGGGGCTGGTGGCTTCCCTAGCCCACACGGGTGCAGGATGGCCACGTCCTCACCTGGGGAACACGAGTGCACGAAAACACAAACCCCCGCAGTTCTGGGCAGGGCTGGGGAGCCCAGCTGGAGCGGGGCAGGATGAGCCTCTGCTCCCGTGAGAGGGACGGAAAGAAGTACTGGAAGCACTGGTGCGAAGTGGCAAATATCTTGCCCCAGTTGTGGAAAGGGTGCAGGGATGTTTGGGGAGGGCAGCAGCGGGGGATTTTTGCAAACACATGCGACTCCATTTTAACCATTTAGTTGCCTCCTGACTTTAAGGACAACATCCCAACAGCCTGGCCCGTGGCTACTGCCTTACATTAGGCACCTCAGCCCCCCAGGCTGCTGTCAGATGTGCTGGGCTGCAGCAATCCCTGGTGGGCACCATACCCACCTGCCGGCCCACCGCGTTGTTATGTAGATTCATGGCCTTGAGCGCTTGTGTCCCCAGCTTGCTGGATTTTAAGGGACTGTCAGCAAAAGCGGCGCCAAGCTGGAGGCCGTAGCGCAGGTTGTCCCCGCAGCCACCCCATCTGAAGTCCGGCCCGGGGACCTCCGAGGGGACGGAGCCACAGGAGCAGAGCGGGAGCTCTCCCGAGGTGCAGGCTTGGGCGATGGAGTGCGTGACGGCGGCGGCAGCCAGGGCGTAGACAAAGGCGGATTCCCGGGTTCCTGGGAAGAAGAGGGGGAGATGTCCTTCCTCCCTACCCAGCCAAACACTCCTCTCAAAGATCTCACGGTACAAATGAGGGATTTTTTTTCATGCAACAGGATAAAACCAAGGCCCAGCATTTTTTCTGCGCTGTATTTTTAGCCTGTGCCACCCATTATATTACGCTGTCAGTATACAGCCTGCGTCCCCACCTCTGCCCCCTTTTTTCTGGAGCCTCTAGCACTTGTTTTTGTTTGAAATGGAAGTTACTGTCTGTCATCTCCCGCAGATCTAAGTCGCATAGGATTAGCACCAGGGTAACGGCAGCAAGTTTCTCCAAAATTGACACCCATCAGCTGAGCAGCAGCGCTGTACATTAAAGCGCTGCCTGCCTGGAAAGCTACGTGGGGCAGAAAGAGGAGCACAAAACAACCTTTACCTTTCAGCAGGTCAGGGCCAAAGCTGGGGGCACGCTGGACGGAGGAGCAGTTCCACCTCATATCTGCAAAAGTCTTCTGGCAGACGCTCTTGGTCTGCTGGGCGGCCCGGACGATGCTGTGCATGACCTCCAGGTTCCTCCGGCACATCTGGAACTGGTCGGGCACCAGCCCGGCGAGCAGCCGGCAGTGGTGGCTTTCGTTCCAGGCCACCCCGCTGCCGCTCTCCGTCAGCCCGCTGTGGGGAGAGGATGGGTGTCAGCGGGGTGGGGGGACCGCAGGCACCCCTCTGGGGACCCAGCCGGAGAGGGGGAGCCCCGAAGGGGGGCACCGGGGAGGGGGTGCATCCCCCCCGGGGCCGCTACTCACAGCCACTGGATGGCTGCGGAGAGACCCAGCTGGCAGAGCAGCGCGGCGGCGGCGGTGGGGCGGCCCATGGCCGGGACCGGGGCTGGGACCGGGGCTGGGACCGGGGCTGGGGCTGGGACCGGGCCCGCTCGCCGCCGCCGCCCTCTTTTATAGCCCCGGGCGGCGCGGTCCTACCCCCCGGGGAGGGGAACAAAGGCGGTTTCGGTGCCATTCACAGCGGGTTAGGGCCGGGGAGGGGGGTGGGAGGGGGGGTAGAGCTGTTACGAGCCGCCAGCATCCCCGAAACAGCGGTTAAGACATGACCCACCGCAGGACGGAGCGGCTCTGCGCGGTGGGGAGCTGGGGGGCACCAGGTCTGGCAGGTCGCCCCGCTAAGCGTTCAGCTGGCGCGTCCCCCTCCGTGGCCCCCACAAGGCGTAGAGGTGCTGCACGCAACGGGACCCGGCACCGGAGATGCGTGGCGTTCTCCTTTGGTACCTTCGGGAGAGCCATCGGATCACAAAGCGAATACCTGGCTCTGCTCAGCAGGTAAAAGCTCATCCCTGTAACTGGCTGGAATCAGAAGGGGACAGATTAGTAAAGGACAGATTGGGCTGATATTAATTTCTGGCTTTTTTCTTATTTTCTTTGCAAGAAGCTTTAAAAAATACATTTTGACCCAGAAAGAGTGAAAGGCTCAGCCGCCTGCCTCCTCCGTCTCCGGAGCCGCACGAGGACAGCAAGGACTCTGCAATAACCAAGCCTCCCGATGTACGTGTGTCAGTCAAGGCTGTGGGCACTGGTCTCACCAGCCCGGAGGGGACCCAGCAAGGGCTGTGCTGGGACTGAAGCTGATTGAATGTGGGGAAATCCTGCCCCTAGACACCGACTTCGCAGCTTCAGCCCCAGCCCCTTGTCTTACAGACAAACCACCTTACTGACCCATCACCTCGGTCAGGGCATCGGCAGCTGCCAACGGGTTCCATAACTGCGGAGGAAGAGGGTGAGCAGAAGGGGACACATGGAAGGGCTCTCGGCATGCAGCCCGCAAGCACATTTCAAAGGAACGGGGCTAAAGCAACCTCTCCCCGCTGCAGGAAGGTGCTGGGCTGCAATACAACGGCTCCCTCCTCCGCATCCCGCTCTGCGGCCCTGCCCGTGCAAACTTGAGAAACAGCCCTAAAACCGAATGCGCCCATTAGAAAACGTGGTCAGAGCAGGATCTAACTCAGCACGGGGCTGTCAGCGCTGCAAACCCCAGGGCATAGTTGGCGCGGGGCTTTCTGTTGCCTTCAGCACCCCAAAGTGGCCGGGGGCAGGAGGGGCAGCTAAAGGACTTTGCTTTGACTCTGTCGCTGGGCTTTCTGGATCAGGACTAATGCTTTGATGCGTACTGCTAGTTCCAGGCTCCTGAAAACAGCATAATCAGGTTCCACAGCAGTTTGCCTCTCCAGGCCAAGAAAATGAGCTGAAAGTCCACCGGCTGTCTCACAGACAGCCCGGAGGGGCGTTTGCCTGGTGCTGTGGGCAAACCGGTGTGTGCGTGCCCGTGAGCCAGCACTGGGCACGGGGATGAGCTGCAGAAGTGCCCGTTTCATTGCAGGAACCAGATTACCGCTGGCAGAAATGATGCAGCCAGGGAAACGGTGCCTGCTTGGACAGGAGCTGGTTTGCTGTGACATTTCCATGACTTGCACATGCTTGTCACAAGGTGTATTTTTCTGACTCTCTCCCTTCCGTTAAGTAGAAAAACAAAAGTGCAAGCTTGCCGCTGTGAGGCCTTCAGGAACCAGGTAGGCTGATGCTTTCGCACAGTGGGAGGTGACATTTGAGAGACAAGTCCGGCTGACACCAGCTTCTTTTAGAAACAGTCACAGGTTGAAGACCTCTACTTTGGCCTTTCACTTGCTGTGCGACTTCCCTTCTCACTGGAAGGTGCTTTCCCTTTACAGGACCTCACTGGGTGGTTGGTTAGCATCCCCCCATGACCTCCCTTTGACTTGCTGGCATGTGCACTAAAACCAGGACACGCAGCTTGAATCGTTGACCTTCCCAAAGCGCTCCCTTGGGATGAAAAGGCCATGGTGCATTGTGCCGGAGCAACGGCGCATGAGGAAGGGTCCTGCTAGGAAAGCGCCGAGGTCACTCCCAAATCCCAAGCAGAGTTACAAGGGGCTTAATTAAAGGACAGAGAGAAAAGAAAGAGACGCTGTATTCAGTGTCCCTGGGAGGGGCTGGCTCTGATCCCATTAACCTTCCTCTCCCTGATGCCTGTGGACTGACACCAAAGGGCCCCAAAGTTACAGCGAGCTCTTGTCAGCTGAGGAACGATTTTTTCAGCAGCAGTAGGGAAGATACAGGATAAAAGCAAATTTGCTGAGCTGCCCATCAGGGCGCACAGCTCAGATGTCTCTGCGGAGGGCACGTGGAGGCCAGCGAGCGCCATCCACAGATTCCTGCTTCGGAGTGGTCTGGGCAGGGAGCCTGCCCTGCTCTGGAGGTCCCGCTGGCCACATTGCCACTGGCTGAACATTGGCACCGTTGGGCTGGGACTCCCTGGTTTAGGGCAAGAGGAGCCTTTTCTCACTCAAGGATGACTTTCTAAGTGCCGGTTGCAGTATTTCAGGGTGGGAAATGCTTTCCCGGCTGCGGAAAGCAGAGTCCCTGTTGGAGAGGGCAAGGGGTAACCCAAGTCTATATTTCCTAAACACCAAACCCCATGTTTTGGTTTCTGTCTCTAAAATGAGGACTAAGCTGATTAAAATAACAACAGTCTGCCTATTTTTATGGGATAAGGTAGCAATGAGCACGCCCTCTCCCGCAGCACGTGCTGCTCCCCACCCCTGCAGACCAAGCATCAGGTACAACAGAGTCCTCCAGCACCCGTGGGAGAGCAGGGCAGGTCCTGCCCTTCTCCTGCCCTCTCCAGCCCCAATTATTGCCCCGTGGAGGAAGATGTAAGGGCGTCAGACACCAGCTAGGGCAGTTTGTGATCCCCAGCTGCGGGATGGGCAACTCACAGCCTGCAGGGAGGTCAAGCAGAGGCATCCGGGTGGATTTCACCCATCCACAGGGGCAATGTGATCTGCTGGCAATGCACCGACCTCCACATGAAGGATGTTCTGCACCCTCCGAGGAGCGGGCTCGCCTGGGAAAGCCTGCCAGGAGGAGATGAGGGAGCATCGGGACGTGCCGTGCTGTCTCAGCCTGGGCAGTCCCTAGAGCATCTTTCCCTCTCTAGGCTTCCTTATGGTCCCAGACACGATTCAAGCACCCTGACCATTTCCACAACGCAATTCACTTTTTTCTCATTTTTCTGAAAGCCCCCAGATTTTCAACCCAGCTCAGCTTCTCCCTCATCAGCCCAAGGTCTCCTCCAGCATCCCTCCTATTTAAGAAAGCTGCTGTTTGTTTTGCTCCAGTGGTACCTGGGGCCTGGTACTGCCGTCCCGTGGAAGATCAAGCTCTCTGGCTCCAAGCCCAGGAGGCACGTGGCAGAGATGAACCTGATCTCTGAACCTGGGCCGCTTCCACTGAGGGCTCTGCAACGAGAGGTAGTCCCTGTGAAGTCCCTGGCACGATGGATTTTGCTTACGCACATCACAGGACCCTGAGGGTTGAGGTAGAAAAGCCCCATGAAGCAGCACCCGCTCTTGGGGCCAGATGCCGGTGCTGCGTGGGACAGGGTGACAGCACACCGGGGTGCCTGGGGCCCTGCCGTATGACCAGCAGCTTGGTGCTGCGGGACTCCTTAGGGCCTGGGGTAAAGCTGGGGTCCTTTGCCATGAAGTTAGTCACCGTGCTTGGTGAGCCTGAAGTCAGACTGGTCTCACCACAGCCACACAGTTCAGCTTTCACCTTTCCTGACTCAGTTCAGTACCGCTGGTGCTCGCTGCGCTCTGGAAGTCCCTGATATTTCTTTGACATGCCACCTTCTCAATCACGGCTTTTGCAGATCCTTCTCTTACCTTGACCCGCCATCAGATACGGTGTCCACACTTCTCCCTCGTGCTAGCCCGAGCGCTCCTTTCACTCTAACCCCGAGGATTTTGATGTTATGAAATCATAGTCTGTGTAAGTTCCCTTTTCAGCCTTGGGGAATGGGGAAATGCCTTGGGCCCCGAGGGGGACATTGCGGGGAAATCTGAACAGCTTCTGGAGGGATTAGGAATTTTCTGACCAGGAAAAGCTGCTTTTGTCAGTGTTGGGAGGTGCCTGGGTGCTTTTCTGGGCATCATGTGCTCAGCGGGCAGAGGGAGGGCAGCAGTTCACCCAGCACGTGCAAGGCAGGAATTGCCAAGCAAAGGCAATCCCGCGTGCTGGGCATGTCTCACCAGACACCTCCTTCTCCAGACTCCAGCCAGAGGGATGCGGGGGCTCCAGTGGCTTCCAGTCCATCCCAGTTACAGTCACTCTGCCCTGGACTCCTTTGCGGCGGGTGCCCTGCATCCAGCCTGCTGGGAAGAGCTGCTTTGCTGGTTGTTGCTCCAAAGCGTCCCAGTGCCACATCTCTGCGGTGGGATGCGGAGGTCTCAGCGGGAACGCAGGCCCTGCCGCAGATGCTAATCCTCCTGGCGTGGTTTCTAACGTTATCTCAGCAGCTGCCTGGAACAGCCCCACACCACCTGAGAAAAAAGCGACCATCAGCACAACCAGACCCTACGACGGAGGATTCCAGACGAGAGGGTCAGGGAGGTCGGCAGTCCCCTAATCTCCCCTGGGCGAGACACAAGGGTGGGCAAAGTGCAAGCCCAGCGCTGTGCAGGTGGAGGCAGGTCTAGGGTTGCTACCCAGGCGAAGCCGCTTTCCAGCTGGGTGGCCCCAGCGTATACCGGGGCAGGACTTTGCAGTCCCCGCTGCTGAGCGCCCTCCTCCCCGCTGGCCGTGGGTGCTGTGGCATTCACACCACCAGCACCCGCTACGGCTGCTGCAGGCTGAGCTTCAGGAGACGGACATCAGGGACGCCCAACCACCTGGCTGGGGCACGGAGCATTGTCCTGTCCAGGCCAAAGGTGGGTCTGCGTGGGGTTAGAGCTTCCAAACCAAAACGGACTCGGCCCCGGCACAAGGGGCTGACCCCTTCTCTGCTCTGCGCAGTGTCGGGCCCAGAAAGGAGAGGGGATATTGCCACCTTCTGGCCAGTGGTTTTGCTTTTAAGGGCCACCATCTCCCCTTCGGGTCCCTGGAGAACCTGTTTTCACCACGCTCCTGCCTGCCGCGTCGGTGCTGGCAACTCTCACGTTGCAGCAAGGCACCTTTCTGCCCTATTAACCATATCGCTTTCAGGCAAACTCCTCAAGGTGTGGATGGCATCTTAGTCTGGGAGCTGGAGGATCTCGGGTGGGTTGCCATAGCCAGTACGTACTGGGGTCGGATGGCAGCTGGGAAGGCGAGAGCACCTGGGAGCCCAGGGCTTTTGGGAAAAGCCACGAGCAGAGTCAGGAAAAGCTGCTGGAGAGCAGGGACACAGAGAGGACACACGTGGGGATGGTCTGGCAGGTGGAGGCATCTCGTAGCTTCGCAGACGCTGGGAGCCGTGATCAGCGCTGGGGCAGAGGGGCTTAGTGCCACCCCGTCCCCTTCTGGGATGCGAGGTCACCGTGGGAGCTGGGCAAGGCCACGAGAAGCCAGTGCCAGCACAGGGAACAGTGTCCAGCAATTTCTGATGCCAGTCTCCTGCTCGAGCCCGCTGCCTCCTACAAAAGGTGATTTTTACCAATCCCTCTTCACAGAAACGTTTTGCAATGACTGAGTAGTAGGAAAAAAAAAAAAAAAAAAAAAGGCTTCCTTTTAAAGCAAAAGCAATCCTTTATTCGATGTCAATTCCTCTTCTTAGCTCAATCCTTGAAACAACCGTAGGGTAAGTGCTAAAAATACCCCTTCCCCTTCCGTGTCAGGCTCTCTTGGGGAAGGAGGAGGGCAGGAGGGGATTCCCAGCCCAGGAGAAAGGCTTTCCCTCCCCAGCCTGCCTGCCGGAGAGCCACCACGGGGAGAAGGTGCAGCCGTGCTGCTGGGGATTCGCCTGCGGGCGCTGAGCAGGGGGAAAGGCCAGCGGGGAGCGGGCGAGGAGCCGGGAGGGACACTGGAAAATGTCACCCCCCGACTGCCTGCCTGGGGTTGGCTGCCCTGGGGACGCAGCCAGGAGGGGAAAGCTCAAGGAGGAGCTCGCAGGAGGGCAAGGAGAAGACCTGCTGCTGGGTCAGGGCTTGCCTGCACACAGCTTGCTCCTGGGATTAAGCTAATTACTGGAGGAACATTAAATAGTTGTCCTGGATGGCCAAAGGTTCATGTGTCCCGCTATCAGGACTCGGACAGGGGCCAAAGCAAACGCCCGTGAATGGTTTGTGACCTGCATAAGCACACGGGGACCCCTCCCCATGAACCACCCCAGCTTGCAACAGCTTGTGGCTTCCAGGCTCGGGAGAGGCAGCTTCATACGAGGACCTTCCGGGGGTTCCCCTGCCATCAGCGTGACCCGTGTCCCCTCAAGCCCCTGGCAACCTCGGCGGTCCCCCACCCCATGCTCACCTACCGACCGACCGCGTGAGGAGCCACATCCTTTTGCCTGTAGGCTGTGACAGCGCCCGGTTGTGGTGACGCAGGCGGCGGTGGCACGCTGTCATGGGGCACCGACGTCTTGGCGAGGAGGCAGGTCGTGCTCCCCGGCCAGCTCCTGCCAAATCCCAGAGGTTGTGGATGGGATCCCTGCTGCAGGTGGGCGCCTGGGAGCATCCCGTCCCCTCTGGAGGCTGGGGTGCTGGTGAGGGCCACCCTGGGTGCTAGGTGACTGTCCTGCTGCAGAGGGCTGCTCTCCTTTAGCGAAACCGTTCTCCTTCCTCTTTCTGATGTAGTGATGGAGTCAGTGACCTCACCACAGGATGGATACTGAGAAGCAGGCTGGGGGTGACGGGGATCTGCAAGGACTTGTTCCTGCCAGCTGATCTCCTCCAGAGCCACTTACGCACGGTGCTGCCTTCCAGCTCCACCTGGCCCCGTGGCCTCCCCGCCTCGCCGGCGAGGCTGCTCCCACGCGTCTGCCTAGAGACGTCCCAAAGCTGGGACCGGGGGCCGTGGGTCTGCGCCTGCTTGTGGGTTCAAGCTGTAAGGAGACAGAGCACCTGGGGACGCTTCACGAGCTGCTGTGACCAGGGCTGCCCGCCGCCGTGGCAGCGTCCCACGGCAGGCAGCACACCCCAAGGCAGCCCAGCGCAGGCTCTGTCCCCAGCACGCCCTGTCCCCAGGGCCCCGGGACAGCTGGGCTGGGGGGGATCCAGCTGCAGAACATGTGTCGGCATCTGCGCTCCCCCCCAGCAGCCCGGGACAGCCCGGGCAAGCGATGCTGCAGAAGGGCGGTACGGGACGTTGCAAGGCAGGGGAGAGGCTGGGAGCTGCGTTCCCCATCTGCTCCCCCCCAGAGTCTCCTCTGGCTGGAGGTCTGCGTGCTGGAGAGGTGGTGGCAGGTCCCAGCCTGGCCGGAGCCCCACCAGAGAGGAAGAAAGTGTCATGAATAACACGCCCGACCTCACTAACTAGGCTAGAAATAGCTGCCAGGGGAGTTTTGTTGAGTCACGCAGAAGAGGCTGTGGCAGTGAGTGATAATGGAAAGCAGCGGCGGCACAGCCCTACGAATGGGAGGGACACGTGGGCCGATGTCCTGGAGGTGACACATGGGGATGAGCCGCTGCCACCAGCCTCCTGCCCCATCCCAAAGCCGCAGAGCAGATGCCGCATTAGCTCGGAGCATGTAAAAGGCACCCTGCGGCGGGGAGCCAGGCTATGGTGAGAGGACAGCGGTTTACGAGATCAACCACATTTGGGAACGCATATTGCAGCAATATCAGCAAAAAAGAAAAGAAACGATACCTTCAGCAGCTGCCTGCGCGCTGAAGTGGACTTACCCGAGCTCTTCTCTCGGGTGTGAGCTGCTGGGAGGAAAACAGCGTTCGCTGCTACGACGGTTTCACGCCTTGCAACAGCCCAAATCACGTTGTCTGGCGTTGTCTGTCCGCATCTTGGAGCGGAGTTGGGGAGGTTTAGGCTAACCTGTGCTGCGTCTAAACGCAGAGGGTGAGGAGCGCTCTCCCCGCTCTGCCGGGCAGGGGCAGCTCGAGGAGCGATGTCTGCCAGCCAGTGACCAGAAACTCTCCAGCTCTTGAAGCAGATGAAGCTCTGGCTCTCATCTCCATGCAGAGAAAGGGAAAAAGGGGAAAAAAAAAAAAAAAAAAAAAAAAAAAAAAAAAAAAAAAAAAAAAAAAGAAGTCCTCGAATTCCTCGAATTCAAGTTAGTTGCAGACAAGGTAATTTCCACATGAGTTAGCAGAACAGCTAGTTGGAAATTTTTGATAAAATCTATTTTTCTTTGAAAATGCAGATCCAGTGAAATGTGAAGGTTTTCCACTGGAAAGAATGAGTTTTGCTGGATTTCTCAACTAGTTCTCTAGAAAATTTGTAAATGGTCACAACATTTCAACCGCCACTGCTCTTTTTCAGACCAAAATTTATACTCCTGGTGTCTTACAGCCTGACACGAAAACGCAACATTTTTGGCATCGTCGCTTTATTTGTTTCAACTTCAGTATTCTACAGATGTTTTACCCTCAGTTTGGGTCAAGAAAAAGCTTGAGATGCCAAGAGACGTCCCTGGGATAAGGAAACCATTTCCCCTCAGCTGTGGGAAGCTCCGGCGAGGAGCAGTGCGCAACGCCGGACGTAGCCCTCCCATTAACACCAGTCGGCACCGCAGCCGGGTTTCTCTTGACCTCGTGGGTAACTCGCGCTGGTTGCTGCTGACACAAACGCGGGTCGCAGGGGCAGGGTCCGGCCAGCCCGCTCACACCTCATCGTCCCCTGCGCCAGGACGAGCCCCGCGTGCTCGCCCCGTGCCCTGCTCCTGAAAGCAACGCTGCTTTTCCCGTCGCTGGGAGAAGGGGGCATCGCCCTCGGCGCCGACGTGGATTTAGTTCTTCTTGTAGTACCTGCGAGACCACAACCTGGATTTAGTTCTTCTTTGAATGGGGAAAGCACACGGACACCAAGAGATGATAACCTGACAGACCATTTCCCTGGCTCCGTTTCTGTACCTTCTCAACCCTTCTTTGGCCTCAGGGGTTCTCCAGGCTTTCTTGTCTCTTTTAAAGCTTACGTCCCCCTCCCCTGGGCCCTGGCAGCCTCCCCGTCCCTTAGCGAGGCCAGCGCCTCTCTTCCACCCCTTACCCTAAGCTTTATGTGTCTTTGGGAGCCTCCCCTGCAGGGCGAAACCAGTGCCAGGATCCTTTCTCCTATTTTTAGCACATGCTTTAGCAGATGCTCTAATCCCCACAGAAAACTTCGGGCATGAGCAGCCCGCCGTCCCCATGCGCCGCCGTCCCCGCGTGGGTCAGCCACCAGCTGCTGGTCCGTGGGGACACGACACGGCCTGCGTCAACAGCGCTGGATGAACGCGGCTCGGGAGCGCTCGGTAAGCCCGGAGCAGCGCCCGGCCCCGACCGAGCGCCCGGCAGTACACGGCGTCCCCGAGCACCCGGCGTCCTGCCGGTCACCCAGCTCCGCGTGGCTGCAAGGCTCCAGGCCTCCGCCAGCCTTAAAGGGAGGAGGATGCCGGTGGGAGCCGGTGAAGAAGCAGCACACAGGGCAGGCCATCTTATGGCAACACGCACGGAAAGTACAGCCTGGGAGGGGGTTTAAATGAGGAACAGAGGCCACACAAAATGTACCAGAAACACCCACCGAAGGCAACGGCAGCATTTTGGGCTGCAGCCAGGCAGCCCCAAAGAGCGTCCCTGTAACGTCACCGCGCGCCCAGGATAGGGGAGGAGGCTGGCACGGCTTTAGGGACGGGCTGAAACCGGGCTGAGCTCACCCACCTGCTGCCACGGTGCTCCACGGGCACGCAGGAAAGCACGTCCCTGCCCCAGGGAGCGCGGGTGCCACCCCAGGACGGGGGACCCTGCTGAGGAGAAGTGCAGAAGTGACCAAGGCGGGCACGGCGGCTCCCGGCACGCCATGCTTCATGCCCAGAGCCCAGCTGGCTGTGTCTCCCCGGTGACATTAGCTGGGGCCCACGCTGGAGCAGGGGACAGAGCCGGGGAGTGCCAGGCCGGGAGAGGACGAAGGCTCGCAGTGGCGGTGGGAGGGTGGCTGGCACGCACCGGGACTTTGGCAAACGAGAGGGACACAGGAGCAGGAGCAAAAAGGGCAAGGGTGGAAGCAGGAGATCCAGCAAACAGCCGCCCTCGAGCGGGAGGCTGGGTTTTCACCAGCGGCGTGGGCTGCCTGCCCGTCCCAAAGGTCCCTGCAGGGTGGTGACATGCAACGCCAGGCTCCTCCGCCATGCCCCGGGCAGCGGCACGGTCGCTTGCTCGCCGTGACAAGGCACAGAGCGCCAGATCAAAGGGAAACTGAGGCGGGGATGGAAACGCGGGGCCATCAAAGGCGCTGGGGGTCCCTCGGGAGCTGGATGCCCGTCAGAGGCCAGGAAGTTGCAGCCCAGCAGCAATACGGGCGGCACGGGGAAGGCACATGTTTTACAGCAAAAATGCCCTTTGCTTCACAGTAAAACCACGATAAGCTTGAAAGGGAACCAAACAGATGTGAAATGTAAAAGATTTCATTGCAGCCTTATTTTTATCCTTCCCCAGAGCTGGCCCCAGCCCTTCCAGTGCTCGCCGGGCACCTGGCTGCTGTCGTGGGGGGTGCAGCACCACTCCGCCCCGGGAAGCTGGACACGTCGCACCCGGGACAGCCGGCCGGCCGCTGTGTGCTTACCGGGAGCATCGCACCCATCACACCGCAGCAGCGGCCGTCCCGCATCACTGGTGCGGCTCGCTGTCCCGCTTAGCACCTTCTCCCGAGCCGGGGGCCCGGCCCCCCTGTATTAAACGTGGGCTGCGCATGGACCCGATGCCCAGAGGGTGCCAGAAGCACCGAGGCCATGGCTCTGCCAGGCAGACCTGACCAGCGTCGCTCCTTCCTGCTGCCTGCACTTACCCGCCGTGATGGAGACGGAGCTGCCCCTGCCACTGCCAGCTCGGGGGTGCCGGCGCTGAGGGTGGGAACGTCCTGCACCCACCTCAAAGAGCCAGCGACCCAGCGTCAGCCAGGGACAGCGCAAGACTGGTTTGCTCTCGTTCTCGCTATCTCAATGGGTGAGGACAGGGCTGGTTTCCTTCCTGCACCCGCAGCAGTGCCTGGGGTCATTTTGAGCCCTGCCAGCTCCACAGCATCCCTCAGATGACAGCTTGGCAGGAAAAGGCAGACGAAAGGCACGTAGGATCCTGCAGAAACCCCTTCCCGCCCCAACACGGTGACCCACCGCCGCTGGAGCCACCCCTCCAGCACGGCTCCCGCAGGCAGCGTTCCCTGCTGCTGCCCGCTCCTGGCAGCGCTGGGCTGGGGAATGCTGCCGGGAGCAGGAGCAGGTATTCAGCCGAGCTTTTAAACCTGCTGAAGAGGCAGGCAGCGACTGCTGGGGAAGCTGTGAAACACTCAGGTGGCACCAATGGAGACAATTCCCCTTCCACAAACAGCACCTGATGGGTTCGGGGCGTGGGGGGCAGATCAATACAAGCAGCCCAGGCCTTGGCTTCTTGCCCTGGGTGATGAGGACGTACGATGGCAGGGCAGAAAACCCACCCGCAATCGCTTACAGCGTGTTTATAGCGTGTTTACAGGGAATCAAGCAGATGGGGACACCTTCCTTCTCGAGGAGGTGGCCAGAGACCACCTCTGCCCAGGCCAGAGCTCAGCACCAACCACGCTCCCTTTATTGGGTTTGCAAAACACACAGGATACCGGCGAGGGGAGGAGACCTAAAATACAATAATATTATTAGTATTATTAATAATAATTAGAGTTCTGACCGATGGCTACAGTTCCTGCTCCCCAGGGCTGGGCTACACTTTGGTGACGCTGTCCGCTGGCCTCGCCTCGGCCGGCTCCTCTCTTTTGGGAGCCTGGGGGAAGACCCCCACCCTGTTGCTGTGGAGTCCCGCGCACTCCGGCGACTTCTGCCCTTTCTTCAGAAGGCAGCAAGCCCCGGAGCTGAGGAAGAAAAGGCTCATCATGACCACGAGCAGAGCCAGAGAGCCCTCGGGACGTGGACAAAGCCACCAAGGACTGCTGGTTATCTTGGCTGAGAAGTTCCTGCTCTCGTCCTGGTAGGCGCAGAGGGCTTCGTCCAGGTCCCGCACGCCCACGCCGGCCGCCTGCAGCGTGTCCAGCCAGGCCAGCGAGCAACAGCTGAAGGGGTTTCCAGCAACGGACACGTCCTTCAGGCTGCGGGACCAGCTCGCGAGCGCCAGCTTTTCCAACGTCAGCAGGTTGTTGTTGCGAACGTCCAGGCTTTCCAGCGGGGAGCAGAAAAGACCCGTGGGCAAAAGGCTCAAATTATTGCCCGAGAGGTCCAAGACTTTGAGTGCGTCCAGGCAGGGGAGCTCTGCCTTGCTGTCATCCATCTGGTTGCCCCTCAGAGAGAGTTTCTGCAGGGAGAACTCCAACCCCCCCAGGGCTTCCTTAGACACGAACAAGTCCTTGTTCCCCGACAGGTCCAGGGAGAGCAGCGAGGTCTGGCTGAAGGCGTAGGGGTGCAGCCTGGTAATGTTGTTCTTGCAAAGACTCAGATGCTTCAAGCGCGGCACGTTGTAGAAGGGGGTGCAGGTGCCTCCCGGGGCTGGCACGTGAGACCCCCCTCCCAAACTCCCTCCCCGATCGCTCCCCCGGCTCTCGCAAGGCTGGAGGCTGTTGGAGCCCAGATCGATCGTTTCCAGCTGGGGCAGAGAATCGAAAAACCAGCGTGGCAGCACGCGGATGGCATTGCCGTGGAGGTCCAGCGAGCGCACGGAGAGGACGGCGCGCTCCAGCGGGGCGGGCGAGCGGTCGCTGGGCTCCGTGCCGCCGGCGAGCGGCTCCCCGGCTACGTCCTGGAGACAGTTCGTAGCCAGGCTGAGGCTGTGCAGAGAGCCCAGGCTGTGGAAGAAGGTAAATGGGAACAGCTCCAGCTGGTTGTTGCTGAGATCCAAGTCAACCACATGCGTCAGGCCAGCCGTGGTATGCGAGGTCCTGTTAAACCTCGCCATCTCCTCGTAGCGCAGTACAAACTCCCCCGGCTGGCCGGAGCCTGGGAGCAGGGAAGCAATCAGGTTGTTGGAGAGGTTTAAGTGTGTGAGATAATGGGCTTTGGGGAGCTCTGGAAAATAGAGGAGTCTGTTATGGCTCAAGTCGAGCACTTGAAGCAGGTAGGGCTCCGCTCCCTCCTCCGAGACGAAGAGCTCCAGGGCGTTGTGGCTGAGATTTAAAACTTGCAGCTGCGTGAGGCTGAAGCCAGAGATACAGTGGAGGGAATTCAAAGCCAAGTTCACCACCTCCAGCTCTTCCAGAGCCTCAAAAGCTCCCTCCTCGATTTCCATGATGTAGTTGTTGCTGAGGTCGAGCTCGCGCAGCCGTGGCGCGCTCCGGAAGATCCCTGCTGGCAGGATGGTCATCTTATTCCCGGAGAGATCGAGCATCCTCAGCCCGGTGAGGTTGCTGACGTACCAGCCTGCCATGTGGCTCTCCAGGTTGTTTGCCGACAGGTCCAGGACCTCTATATTCCTGAGCAGACGGAAGGCTTGCCCGTTAGTGAGGTAATTGCGGTCCAGGTGGTTCGACCCCAGGAGGAGAGAGCGCAGCTGGGGTAGCTGAGCCAGGGTCGTGGCTGACACAGCTTCCAGCTGGTTGAAGCACACGTCCAGGTACTCAAGCTGCCCAAACCCTGGCATGTAGCTGCCCGATAGGTTTTGGATGAAGTTGTTGGAGAGCTCGAGGTACTTAACCCCTTGGCCAAGCTCCTTGGGAAACTTGCGTAGGCCAACTCCTTTGCAAGACACCTTCGTGGGGCTCTACAGAGAGAGAGGAGAAGCCGTCAGCGTGAGAGGGGCTACAAACCACAGCTCCAGCCGAGCCATCTCCCGTCCAAGATGAGCAACGTGGACACGAGCACCGCTCCCCCTTCCCCAGCCCTGGATGGGAAGGAGCCACACCACCTAACGCCCCTGCTCGGGGACAAGGAGCGTGTCCCCAGGGTTAAGGTGGGCTTTCCAAGACTCTGGCTGATACTGCCGAGTTGTTTCTGATGGCGCAAGGAGAAGGCTGTCCTCCCACACCTCCCAGCAAGAAAGATGGGGCAAAAAAGCACTGAGGATGCAGCAGGCTGGTGGGGCAAATCCAGCCTCTGGAGGGCACTGGGATAGCCCAAGGACTGGTCCAGAGCATCCTTGTCGTGTCTGGGCAGAGGAAGGGCACTGTCCTCCTTCCAAATTGGTTTCCTCTGCCGGTTTGGAGTTGGGAGCCTGGACGTGGAGCAGCTGGTTTCTGTCCCCCCCCACC